>PCDN01000003.1:1857880-1876630 GCA_002778105.1 Ceratocystiopsis brevicomis
GCCCCCTGCGCCGCCACCGCCCAGGTCACCCGCCTCAACCGCGCCATGCAGCTCGGCGGCCGCGTCCTGCTGCGCTCCAGCGCCCAGCACCCCTGGTACATGGCCGTCTTTGACCGCCTCGGCTTCGCCCCAAAGTGCCACGGCCGCCGCCAGCCCGCCACCGTCACCAACGCCACCGCCGCCCGCACCACCTCGGCCATCTCGCCCCCGGCCGCCTGCATCGACCGCGTCAACATGTACGCCAGCTGCTGGGTCTGCACAAAGGTCGCCCACCTGCCCCCGCCTACGCCGCCGACCCCGGCCACCGCCGCCACCGCCGCAGACGCCGCCACCGCCGGGACTACCGGCAGGATCGACCGTTTGGAGCTCTGAGGACCGGTTGCTGCTATTCAACCAATCGTATTGTATTGCCTACCACGCCTTAGCCATGCATTAGCAAATCCCATCATACCACACCTTCTTCCTCGGCCTTCGTCACCGGCTCCGGCTTCACCACACCCGCCGTCTGGTCCGTAAACACATGCTGGCTTCCTGTCCCGTGTGGCAGCGTCTCCACGTCCACCTGCTGGTTTGCCGGCACCATCTCGTGCTTCAGTCCCCACCCCAGCCGCCGGCACAGCTCGGCCACGACCACGTCGCAGTCGCCCAGCAAGTCAATGTCAAAGTTAATGTGGCTCACTGGCGTCCGCGAAATGTAGATCTGCGGAATGTGCGCCGGCATGAACGGCACCACCTCCGACACCGGCGCCACCTTGAGCGACGTCCCGATCACCACCACCAGGTCCGCGCGGTCCCGGTCGTGCTCCGTAAGCCGCCGCGAAAACTCGTCCGGAAGTGACTCGCCGAAAAACGTAATGTCTGGCTTCATCACCCCCACGCCCTTGCCGCCGCCGCCGCCGCCACCACCAGACGCCACGGCGTCGTCCACATCATCGTCCGAGTCGGAATCGCTGCCACCGGCTTTCCATTTTGGCGGTCGTCCCCGAGGCCGCCGCCCGTTCTTTGGAGGCCGCCCGCGCGGACGTCCCCGTCCACGGGTCGCCCCGCCTGTGCTCGCCCCAGCCATGCCGGCAACATCATCCTGACTGTTGGTTCGGCTTATGGACCCACTGGCACCGCTGTTGGCTGCCGCTTCCCGTACAAGCGCCTTGCGTTGCTTTCGGCTGCCGGACGCGACGCGGCGCTGCGACGACGACTTGGCCGCCGCCGCCGCCGCCGCCGCCGCCGCCTCCATACACTGCGAGCAGTACGGGATATTGCCCGCCTTGATTGTGGGGAAAATGCTCTCCCCGGAAACGCGGTAGCCGCACTGCACACACGTCGCCGTCGCAAACGATCCGTGGCACTGGATCAGCTTGGCCGCATCGATGCCGGCCTTGGCTTCGATGTTGTCAATGTTCTGCGAGTAGTTCGTAAGTAGCTTGCCCCGCTGTTGCAGCATGGCAATGAACGCGTGCGTTGGCGTGAAGCGGTCCGTCGCCGGCAAGATGTCGCGCGCCACCGAGTAGAAGATGGTGGGATCCTCGCGGAACATGTTGATGTCAAACACCTCCTGTGGGTCGCTGAGCCCCAGATGCGCCAGTTTCGAGTAAAGGCCCGTGTTCTTGGAGCGGAAGTCGGGGATGCCCAGCGACGTGCTGATGCCCGCACCCGTCAGCACAACAATGTTCTGGCTCGTCTGCAGCAGCCGCACAGCGTCGTCCACCGTGTTGTACTGCGGGAGCTTGGCGCGCTTGAGTAGCTCACGGCCCAACGCCAGACTCAGCAGTCCAAAGTACGCATCATCGGGCTCGCCGTCTAGGAAGCTGGGCGGCCGAACACCGAATGCCGTCAACAGCTTCTTTGCCGTGATGGCACCCGAGTCGACCGTGCGCCGGCAGAACTCCTCGGGGCCTACCGTACGCAGCTCCTGGCGATAGCGGGCGGCCTCCTCGACTGTGCACACCTCTGCATTCGCCTCAGTTGCCAAAAAGTTCTCGTCGTCTGCGTCATTGAGCACATCCTCAAGCAGCGACTCAGTCTCCCATGAGTTCTCGAGATCATTTATGCGTTCCTCTAATTCGTTGCGATTGCTACTGCTGGAGCTGTGGCCAGTGCTGCTGCTAACAATGCTGTCGTCAAGGCTGGCGCCAGTGACGTCTGCGACTGGAGCTGCTGCAACGACCGTTGTGGCGTTCGTGGCGGGCTGCTTATTGGCGTTTTTTGGCGGCCTTCCCCTTTTGCGAGGCACGGTCACCGGAGCCGGAGTGGTCATGCTGGAAAAAAAGAAAAAGGAATGGGAATGGGAATGGGAAAATAGTAGATGGAAAAAGGCGGCGTAAATTAGCTCAGAGAAGAGGCTCTTAAGTGCCGTGGACAAATCTTTGGGACACGACACAAAAAGCTTATAGGTTCTGGGCCTGAGGACGCGGGTTGCTAATTTGGCTCGAACTGGGCAAAACGGGTCTGGGGCTGTTTTGGACCAGTCTGGCTAGTTTGCGTCGTTGTCGTTTACCGAGCTGAGCGGCTTTGACATATGCAGTGGCGGAAGGACGAGCGAGAGAGAATCAGAAGTGGAAAAAGAAAACATGGGCGATAACACCGGAAAGAAAGGGAAGGGGGCGGAACACGAAAACGTGGCCGAGGGGAGGGGGAAGGGGTGAGAATAATGTCAAGAGCTGCGAGGCAGAAGTCGATTACCAGTTGTTTAGCGGGTAGGGATAGGGACGAAAGATGGAAAGAAGGGGAGAAAGAAAAGAGAAAAGAAAAGAAAGGTGGAAAGGAGGAGACCGGGGAACAAAGAAAAGTCGTAAAACTCAAAAGGATAGCAAACAGTACCAACCGGACAGTACTAGCCGGCAGGGGGAAGTTGAAAAGGAAGGAGGAAACAGAGAAGGAAGGGAAAAGAAAAGAAGAAACGGAAGTGGAAGAAGAAGAAGAAGACGAAACGGGTTGGGCTCAAAGATTATCGGAGGAGCTTCAGCTGGCATTAGCAAAGAACCGAGAACCAAGAAAGCAAGGAGGCCGGAGATCGATCGGGAGACACAGATGGGCGACGGGCGGAACGAAAACTGAGGAAAGAAACTGAATGAGAAAAGGGACAGAGCCAAAAGAGAAAAGAAAAGAAAAAGAAGTAGGCGTGAACAAGGTGGGCACGCCGATAGACCCCGGTACTGGCAGTTAATGGGCTGGCTGTAAATGCAGCAATCAGAAGCAGAAAACACGCGAGACAGACGCGGTTGACGCTGCGTTGTGGAAGCTGTAGAAGTAGAGACGGCGTATGCCGGTTGCAAAGACGACCAAAAGATGCCTCTACTTACTTACAGGGCACGTGTCCAGGAACCAAAGATAGAAACACAAGAAACCGTACCCGGAAAGAGCGCGTCTCTGCCAGACCGCTCCTGCCGCGGCGATCCGTCTCGACCATCTGTCCAAATTGGGGCAAATACAGCTGCACTGCTCGCACGGGCCCGGTCGTTTTCACTGCTTTCGTATCCTAAGTTGATCTACTACAGGACGTCTCTTGCAACCTGCAGGCCTCGTCCGCTGGCCCCCCTCTCCTCTGTCCGCTGCCGCCCCTCCACCAACCAGCCGTCCGCCGTCTCGTCTTTTTATAGTGTTTTGTCTTTCTGGCTCTTTGCCAGGGTATAAACGCAAAAATGCAATGCAATGCAGCGAACGCCGACAGAGAGGAAAGAAATAAGAAAGCGAAAAAAAAGAAACGGCCCAAATGCAACCCGAGTCCGACCATGCTATACCATGCAGAGATGCCGTAAGATCGATGCTGCTGGAAAAGAACGTAGAGGATGACAAAAACAAAAAAAAAAAAAGAGCAGGCGAGGCGAAAAGGATCAAGGCCGGAGAAAAAAGAGGAAATGCCGGTCGGCCGCCCAGAGAGGTATCGTTCGCAAGCCGCCTCGCCTTTTCAGGGCTGACGGAAAAGAACAGAGATGAGGAACAGGAAATATTAAGGAACGGAAAACACGCCAGTGCAAAAACGAGAACATGGAAATGTATGCAACAAAACCTGGCGCGTGCCAGTTATATGCGATGCTGGATATGCTGGTGCTTCTGGTCTGCCATCACTCCGACCAGTCGTCCGCGTACTTGCCCTGCCGCGTCAGCTGGCACAGCAGCGCGTCGAGCTCAGTCCAGTTCCGCGTGTCTTCTGCAAACTTGCGGTGCTTGTGAGACACAATGTGCTGTGCACGGTTAGTTTTGGCTGTCGGGGGCAGAGGGGAGAAGAAGGCTCACATCATCAAAATCATCAAACTTGTCCTGGCAGTTCTCACAATATCCAGGCTTCGGGTCCCGCTTACGCGTCCGCGGCCGAACCACCATAGGTGCGCTTATGGTCCGCTTGTGCTTCTCGTCAGCCGCCGCTGCCGCACCCGCATCCACCGTTTTGGCACTCGGCTGGGCGGCCGTTGCCGCAGCCGTCGATCGCCCTACGCTTGTCGACCGAGTGTAACCGAGACCCTGCGCCTGCTCCATGCCCGAGTCGGCCATGCGGCGTGAGCTAAGGTCTTGCTGGGACGTTGCTGTCGTCGACTTCTGCAGGACCTTCCGCTGCAGGCCGTGGATTTCCTTGCTGGTACCAGCCCTCGCACCGAGCGTGCCGGTTGCCGACGAAATCATCTGCGACCGGATGGCGGATGTGATCCCCGCCGCCTGCAGACCGGACGCCACCGGTTCGCCGGCGAAGCAGCGAGCCGACTTCGCCCGGCTGGTAAAGGCGTTCTGCAACTGGAAGTCTGCGACCTTGATAGACGGCGCTGCAGATGCCACAGACGACAGAGAACCAGCCGAAGGCGCTGCCGCGGCGGTCGTGCTGTCCAACAACCTCTTCTCCATGGAGCGAGCGGTCGTAGACACGGCCTGGCGGTTGTGCCCGTCTTCCATTTCCGCCAGCGTGCGCTTGCCCGTCACCTGCTTCGATGCGTTCGCAGCCGCAGCAGCCTCGAGCCGGCTGGCGAGCACCTTTTGCGCAAACGATCCGCCGGTACCGGCCGATGCCTCGCGCGTTCCAGCGCTGGCACCGGCAGCAGCCGCCTTTGCTGCAGCGACCGACCGCATCCGTGCCTTCTTCTTCTCGGCGCGCAACTCCATCTGGTCCGTGTCCTCGATAAATGGGCAGCGCGTGCCGGCACTGGGGCGCAACTGCGGCCAGTCACCCTCTTCCTTGTCCGCGACCTTGAGGTACTCTCGCACCATAATGGGTCGCTGTTTTTCTTCAATATCGTACACATAAATGTACGGTCCTTTGAAGAAGATCAGCTCGCGGGTAGCCACAGTCGGGTCCCGGTCCGAAGGCCCTGTCTGGCGTTCTTTGTCCAGCATCCGCAGAAGCGCGTGGTTCCCAGTCAGACGCGATGCTCCCGACTGGTTGGCACTGGTCATGCCACTGACGGCGCTGACTCCGTTCCGGATGCGTTGACCCAGCTCAGCGCTGCGGTATGGGTCTGGCTCCAGCAGCATGTCCAGGACACGCTGGAGCTTCTCCAGCGACCAGATCTTTTTGCCCATCTCCCGTGCACGGTGCAGGACGTCCATGCTTCGTGCCGGCTTGGGCTTGCGGATGGCATCTTCGGCGGTACCAAAAGGGGCTAGTGGCATTCGCCGGCCTGGGGCGGTGTCGAACAACTTGCGCTTGACGGGAAGGGAAGTGCCTAGGACTAAGTCGTTTCCATGGTTCCGGCTCAACAAGGACGGATTGATAGTCTGCAGGGGCTCGTGAGCTTCAGACGCGTTGTTCTCCTTCTGCGGTGCGGACTGGTGCTGCTGCTTCGACAAGACCTTGTCTTCAGGCGGGATAGCACGGGTCGTAACAACGTGGGTAATGTTGATGGAGAAAAACTTGTCCTCTCTCTGGATTGAAAAGGCCGTGATTAGCTTGTTGTGATGACGAAGAGAGAACGAGAGAACCGCAGGTTTGTCAACGTACCGCTCCGAGATACATCACCTGCTTGGCCAGCCGAGCACTTTGGTCTTCAGGCAGGCTGTCAAAGTAAAAGACCAGCTTAGGAAACCGCTGGCGTTGGCTTTGCTGCCATCGGCGGACTTCCTCTGCCTCCTTTTCGGACACCTTCTGAGCGGCGGTGTGGTGATGGTGCTGGGCCTGCTGCTGTTGGACACGCTCGGTCGAGTAGACGCGGCACGACGCGGTGGTTGCTACGCCCATAGAGGCGGTTGCCGTCGTGGAACGATGGGTCTGCTTCTGTGCACGTCGCGTCGTGCTCCCGTGAACGATACCATTGCCGCTTCCGTTATTCGTGCTGAGACTGTCGACGCGTTCAACCATCAGCTTCTTGGCCGGCGGCGGCTGGCCGTAACTGTCTTCCCGCTGGAGGCTCGCGTGGGAGCGTCTCTGCTTAGAAAACGCAGCCGACGTGGATGACACGCCGCCGGCCGTGGCAGCACTGCGCAGGGGTGAGTTGGCTGCATTAGGATTCGACGCGAGCGGGAGTCTCCGGGACGGCATAGACGAAGACATGGTTCCAGCGAAGGGGACAGCAGCGGGCGAGGGAGATAGAGATACTGCTGCCATCCAGGGAGAAGAGGAGGAAAAGGGAGGCACGATGCTAGGCCGGTAAACCAAACATGCTCCGGGCGGGAAAGATCAGAGCCAGTGGTCGAAGGCCGAGCCAGACAGACGGAGGCGGCGTCGAAACGCGTGCAGGTGGCAGGCCGACACGCTTCGACGCGGGTCTCGAGGGGGACTGGTGGGAGAGAGGAGAAGGGAGGGAAGGAGAGAAGCAGAGGAGAAGAAGAAAGGGGAGAGAGACGAGAGGGAAGAAAATAAAGACAAAATAAGGACAAAAAAGTCTAATAAACACGTTGAGGCATTGGCATGGAACAAGCAGGGAGGAGCGAGATGAAAGCCTCCACAATAGGACAAGCTCGACTCGACGTGCAGGGGGAGGCGAGAGAAGAATGAAAAGAGGGAGAGAGAAAGAGGTCGTGAAGTCGAGGCAAAAGCAATGCAGACCAAAAGCCGGGCTCGACGGCTGAACCCAAAATGGAGGGGAGAGAATGCAAGACGAGGAAGGTACGGGTGGTGGTGGTGGGTGGTTGGTAGTGCGTGTGTGCGAGCTCCCTAGGAAGAAAGCGCGACTGGCGGACGCTGCTCGCGGATTGGTCTGCCGTCAACAATAATAACGCCCGCTATGGGAAAGGCTTTCAGGCGCACGGGCCAGGAACGCGGGACGCCACTGCCGCTACGGCAACGGAAAAAAACACAGCAAAAAACTCCAAAAAACAAGCAGGGGGGCTCCACTGAAAGAGGGCCTGAACGGGCAATTTTCCAGAAGGTCCGAGCGAGGAACGGAAGAGTCCGGGAGCCGCCATCGGACGACGGTAGACGACAGTTGAAGACACCCCTCTTGTGCGGTCCCAATTCGCCTTGTCGCTGCGGTCATCATGTCCGGATCCAGAACGCCGACACGTGCCACGGCATGGCTTGCACGCGCTGCCCGGCCGGCCCCTTCGCTTCGCTGCCGGCCGAGGGCCGTTGAGCCGCCGGTTTCGGCCTCTTTCACACATATGCAGAAGCGGCCACTGCGACCACTGAGACCAGTACAAGGACCATCCCGCCGGGCCTATGCCACCATCTCGGCCGCCGACCTGCTCTTTGGCCAGCCCGTGCACGAGACACATCCGCATCTACTGGAGTCCGGCGAGCGTGCGTCTCTTTCGTCTCTTCTCCGGGGCGTGCCACGACACTAACATGCAACCGCAGTCACCCCCGGCATCTCGGCCCAGGAATACTACGACCGCCGCTGCGCCCTCGCGGCCGCCCTGCCCGCCGGCAGCGCCGCGGTTCTGCGCGCGGCCGACCTGCAATACCGCTCCGGCGCCGTCTTCTTCCCGTACCGGCAGGAGTCGGATTTTTTTTACCTCACGGGCTTTGCCGAGCAGGAGGCGCTGGCCGTCATCCGCAAAGATACGGACGGCACCATCGGTGACGAGAGCTTCTTTGCCCTCCTGGTCCGCCCCAAGGATGCCCGTGCCGAGCAGTGGTCTGGCCCCTGGAGCGGCGTCGACGCCGCCCGTGACGTCTTCAACGCCGACGAGGCTGCCGACATTGGTGCCGCTGACCGCCTGCTGGCGAAGCTGCTCGGCGGCGCGCACACTGTCTACATCAACTCGGCGGCTGCTGCGCCATCGTCGTCGGCAACACCCTCCGCCCTCCTCCGGCCGATTCTTGATGCCGCCGGCGTGACCAGCGTGCGGCCGCTGGGCCCCCTGCTGGCGCCGCAGCGCGCCGTCAAGAGCCCGGCCGAGATTGCCAACATGCGCCGCGCCGGCCGGCTGTCGGGCCGCGCGCTGACGGACGCAATGCGGCGGCCGTGGACGCGCGAGAAGGACCTGGCGGCATTCCTGGCCCACGGCTTCACCCAGGACGGCGGCGACGGCATCGCGTACGTGCCCGTCGTTGCGGGCGGGCCGCGCGGGCGGCTCATCCACTACGTGCTCAACAACGCGGCGCTGCAGCCCGGCGAGACGGTGCTCGTCGACGCCGGCGGCGAGTACGGCACGTACATTGCCGACATTACGCGCACGTGGCCCGTCAGTGGCCGCTTCACGCCCGCCCAGCGCGACCTGTACGAGGCCGTGCTGCGTGTGCAGCGCTCGTCGGTGTCGCTGTGCCGCGCTGCCGGCGGCTTCTCGCTCGACCAGATCCACCGCATCACGGCCGACAGCCTGCGCCGCGAGCTGGCCAAGCTCGGCTTCGACCTCGACGGCTACGGCGGCAGCGACGCTTTCGCCTCCACGCTCTTCCCCCACCACGTCGGCCACTACGTCGGTCTCGACGTCCACGACACGCCCAGCTTTCCACGCCACACGCCTCTGCAGGCCGGCCACTGCATTACCATTGAGCCGGGCGTCTACGTACCCGACGACGCGCGTTGGCCTGCCGCCTTCCGCGGCCTGGCCGTCCGCATCGAGGACAGCCTCTGCGTCGGCGAGGAGGACCCGTACATCTTCACGACCGAGGCCGTCAAGGAGGTGGTCGACATTGAAGCGCTGCGCAATGACGTCGACAACGTGACCACAGCATAGAACGGGAATCTCAAGACAAAACATAAGACACGCGCTGCGCTTTTCATTTGGTCAAAGCTTATCTCGTAGACCATCCCAAACCATGTATAAACGCCTCATGCAGACGTCGGCTGGTCCGCGCTGCTGCCACATGCTTCCCACGTATATATGAAACAAACATCCAAACAGGAGGAGTAGTACAATGGGCGAGGAGGGTCTATGTAAAAGTATAGAGCTGTGAGAGGGGGGCTTCTGGTAGGTATCGGTGCAAACAGGCCACGCGGAACGAGAGGCGCAGGAGAGACCTGCGCCTCGCACGGCTGTGCGGTTAGCAGAAGCCTCTTGGGTCGAAGATCGCTCTGCTGTAATTCGGCATCTGGAATGTCGGCCTGGCTGCTGCGTTGAACAGCTGCTCAAAAGCCTGCAGTCGCCGGGAAAGGTCCTGGTGCTGCTGTAGGATGGCTTTGTTCTTCTTTTCGAGATGGTGGATGTAGTCGGTTGCCTTTGTCAAGACGGTGCCCTGCAAACGTTAGACGGGGAACAAACACAGATAGAGTGGCATCCGAGGACGGCTCCAAAACTTACCTTGCTGACCTTGGGCGCACGCGCACCCTGCGCCGAGCCCTCGCCGTCGTCCTCCTCGTCCTCCTGGATAGTGTGGAGGGCCGGCACGGCATCGCGCAGCTCGGAAATGCGGTCTTTCAGATTCGTCCGGTACTTGCGCTCAATGTCGTTGTGCGCAGCTCGGTCGGCAGACTTTGGCTTCTCCTTTCCCTTTTCTGGCGCTTTGGGTGCCCGTTCCGAGGGGTTTGTCTGCGCTGGCGTCGTCGACGACGAGGGCGACCCGAGCGTGCCCTTTGTCTCGTTGGCGAGCTGGCCCATGGATACCGTTCCTAGCCCAGGCCCAAACATGGACAGCGGCAGGTTTCCAAGCGTGTTGAAGTTGCCGCCCATACTTCCCATGCCTCCCATGTTGCCCATGCCGCCCATGCTGCCCATGGCACCCATTGGACCCATGCCCCCCATGCCCCCAATCCCGCCTAGGCCGCCCAGGCCGCCTAGACCGCCCAGGCCGCCTAGACCGCCCAGGCCACCCAAGCCACCCAAGCCACCCATACCACCTAGGCCACCCATGCCACCAAGGCCGCTCAGGCTTCCGCCCATTGGTGTGCTTGTGTTCATGGCAATAGCAATGAGCCGGCGCTGCTCAACCTCGCTTAGCGTGGGCGTCTGGAGACCAAACATGGGGTCAAGGCTGAATGTCGTTGGTGGTTTCTCCCAACTCAGAGGTGTCAGAAACACACCATCACGGGCAGGGACGTCTGTAGGAGGCATAGCATCTATGCCGGATAGCTGATCGCCAAGGTTGAGGGAAGCATAAGAAAGGCCTTCGTCTTCCTCGGATAAGGCGTTTTCCAGTAAGGGATCCTCTGAAGCTTGTTCACCCCGTTTCTGCTGCTCTTTCCCTTGTCCTGTGGGCGCGTCCGAAGATACCAAACCTTCGGATCTAATAAACAAGCAATGGTTTAGTATCGGGGCATCCCCGGGTGTGGGTCGGGATATCCATCCGCCTTACCTCTTTGACATCAGGTCCGAGGCCCCTGTATCTGCCGTTGCGCTGTCGGCTACGTCATCTTTTGCCGGCCGCTTGTTCGTTTGATGACCGTCTTGCGGCTCTTGCTTTGGTTGCGGCTCTTGTTGTTGCTGCTTTGGTTGTTGCATTTGTTGTAGCTGTTGCAATTGTTGCATTCGCTGCAGTTGCTGCATCTGTTGCATCTGCTGCATCTGCTGCATCTGTTGTTGTTGGAACAGGAGCTGCTGCTGCTGTTGCTGCTGCTCCAGTCGTCTTTGCTGCTGTTGCTGTTGCTGGTCCTGGTCGAACTGCATCCAGTAATCGACGGAATCGAACGGCGTTGTCTCGGTGTTGAGTTTGGAGCGTTTCCGGTCGTGTCCATCGCGTGTCCGTTGTGACCGGGGGGAGAGAACAGCGCGTGGGCTTGTGCTAAAGATGGATGGCGAAGATGAGGAGCCAAGCGGGCTGTAGGGGTTTGTCATAGATGCCCCGGCAGATGCCGGTAGGGAGTCCAGAGAGGGGCTTGGTGCTTTTGAGACCGAGTTCTGCGTCGTGCCCAGGTCGGCAGATGCAAGTGTAGTTTCGTCCCATAGCAACGGCGACTGGGGCGCCGCCGAGCCGAGCCCTGTGGCACTGGTGGCCTGGTCAATTGGGTTGGAGGTCTATGGGATTGTCAGAACATGGATATCCAAAGAGATGAGTGCCAAGGTCTTTCACAGGACACGATGCCCTGGTTTGCCATACCTGATTATTCGGCACCGAAAAGTAGCCAATGTTCTTCAGAAAATCGGAGTCCATTGCGAGCTATGAGGTGCATGCCGGTCGCAAGGCGGCGTGGCGACGATAACGGTTGAGGTGGAGTGGAGGATATACCAGAGTAGGGGCAACGACACGGCGTCGGTCAACGCGTTGCAGCGAGGAGAGACAGCTGGGAGACGAAGGTGGAGGAGGCGTGCCGTGCCAGCAGTTGACGGCAAATTGGGATGACAGGCGTAACAGTCAGACAGGGCGACCGAGCGGCAAGGGCGGCGCGGGCGGAGCGGGGGAGAATCGGGCGGAGAGCCCTTTACGGGAGTGGCCGAGACGCGGTACCGTGCATGGCGATGGCCAGGGCCGAGGGGGAGACGGTAATGGATCAGTGCGGAGGGGTGGGTGGGTGGTGGTATGAAGTCCGAGGCCGTCGGGGATGGGGTGGACGGATGCAAGGAACCGGGAAGGAGAAGGCGGAAAGAAGGCAAAGTGTGCTTGGGCAAGACAAAAGTCAAAAATACCGAGATACAAGAAACGAACCCGTGACAAAGAGAAAAAAAGAAGAAAAAAAGAAACGGCGACTCGGGTCGCAACTCGGCAAGGGCAGGAGTCGAGGATCCAGGGACGGGACCGCGAAAACGACAAACTCGGTGTCAAATGGCCGCAAATGGCCTGACTTTGCCATACCTGGGGAAGGTGCGTCCAGAGCCCGGCGCGGCAGCCTCTGCGGCGCAAGCAGAATCAGACCACTCGCCGTCGCGGGCTGTGGGAAATCGTACAATTTTGGGCCCAGTGGTTTGCATCTAGACGGCCAGCAGGGTCCACCCAGGCTGGAGGTACATGTCGATTGTACCTTTCCTTTGGGACGCGACCCCTGCCGTCTGGACTTTCCTTTTTCTACTGCGTCGGCCGAAGCACTCACTGACAACAAGCTGGGCGTGCCAAGTTGGGCGTGCCTTCTCTTTCTGTAAAGCTTCATTCCTATCGAGATCTGTTTTGTTCTGCCATCTGGCTTTGGCCCTGTCCCAGATCGACAATGCCGCCAGTCCGTAAACCGCCGTTCTTCCTTCCTTTCCTTTTGTTTTTTGAAGTTCATATTCTTTGCGAATACAACTTTGTTTACAGCATTCTTGAAGCTCGCTGCAGCACATGTCAAACCTCGGACCTCCCCTCTTAGCCAAGCACCGCACTATATCCAGCATGCAGCAAAATGTGCCAGAAAACTCACCAGACGAGCCGGTCATGCCAGACGTCTTCTTCCTGGACCCCCACACTCGGCGCCGCTGTGTGGGTGGCTTGTTCCGTAGCCGTGGCCTCACAAATGCAAACATGTACTCGATAGTGCGCGTCCTCACCGGGGACCTTCAATCATCTGTACACACGCTGCTGGGCCAGCTAATCTTGGAAAATGAGGATCCGGTGCACCGCGGCTACTACAACATCCTGACCAGCGAGTCGTCTTTTGTCCGAAAAGCACCGCTCATAATGCGTACCCTGACGGGAAGGAAGCCGTCGGACCGTATGGTTTCGTTCACCAACCAAGTCCGCAATCGGGACAGGCGCTGTGTTGTGACCAAGATGCCCGTCATCGATAATGACTACACCGGGTTTGACGCTGTCCACATCGTGCCTTTTTCGCAAGCATCACGGTGGCATAGCGCCGGTTTTGCGAGGGAAATCACAATCCCTCCGCCGCCACCTTATCAATATGAAAGCATAAACTCGGTCCAGAACGGCCTGTTACTCCGAGCGGACATTCATCGTCTTTTTAACAGCTTCAAATTTTCCATACTCGTTGACGTAGGCTATCTCACGGACAAGGCATCCTATGGACAAATCGCTAACAAGCAAAGGACCACTACAAGATCATCGGCTTTCAGCCAGAAACGCAAAGCTTCTCCGGTCAGTTTCTGGATCGACAGCTGCTCGATGACCCCCGTCGACCGCCGGATCACCTGTTTCGCTAGCATTTCGCTCAGGCTGTGATTCGCAACGTGCACGGCTTTTGGGCCCCGTCACTAGACGACATACCGGGCCTATCTCGCAACCCGATGGGCACCATTCTCAGGGACCCCTATGCAGCTTCTTGGATAGAAACCGAGCTTTTCAGCCGACTATCCGGGGAAGCAGGATTGCTACTGGATTATGGCTACTACGCGTATTACGAAGATACGGACAAAGTTGCCCAACCACGATACTACTGAATGAGCGAAATCCGTACCACTGACGTGTTCATGGTGGTATTTTTTATTATGTGTTACGAGTCACTGCCGAGGTGGAATTATTGGAATATTCATAACATTTTTAATGCGGAAGAGAAGAAGAAAACAAAAAAGAGAAACAGGCCCATCTCCTACCTTCGGCACTTACCTATTCCATGAGAGACAGAACAGTGCTTTTTAATCGCTGCACATTCCCATTGACCTGATGGTCCTCATATGCGAGCGGCGCTTCCTTTCATAGACTGACGAGGTTTGTCAAACAGACGTAGGCCGAGTTGTTCATACGCTCAGGAGGAAGCGTCTTGCTGGTTTCGCTCATGAAGCGGGGAGTCGTCTCCACGACCAGAAAGCTATGGGCTTTAGAAGAGAAGCACCGTCAAGTCAGACCGAGAATGGCCATGTGCTCCGTCGGGTTCTGGCAGAGGTCCAAGCCCCTACCTTCGGGGGTGAAAGTTGGCACGCAGAGCCAGTGCTTTTCATGCTTCCACACCACAATGAACTTGTGAAATTTGCCAAGGTCGACCCCATACGGCGATGCTGTCGGCGCATCACAGGTGACAGCCCCTTCTCCCGCATACTCAACAGATTCTTCTGCTTCCCATCAACCGCTATCTGCTGACACGTGGTTGCTTCTGGGGATGAAGGCTGTATTGTTCTGTCTGGACGACGGAGCAGTTGTCCAGCCGTTGGAATCATCGCTGCCGGAGGAAGTGGCCTGACTGGGGGGCATTTCAGCTTCTGTCTGGTTGGGTCAGTCTCAAGAGAGGTGTTTTCAATTGGCTTGAATGGCGGTCGAGATGAGGTCCTAAAAGGTCGGTCGATTTCGTAGTTCGAGTTCGTGATATTCTGCAAAATAAACCATCCGCCCGGCTGATCAGCGACCTGGCTCTTTTATTCTTTTTCTGCTGCATCGTGAGCAAGAAGAATTTCATTGTTTCTGTGGATGGACAAAGAGACGAATACAGCAAAGACGCAAACCGCATTACATTCAGTCGGGTTTGTTTCTTGTTGTCCTTTTTCGAATGAACACAGATACAACAGAACAGTGGTAAAGGCAGCATTTTTTGACACATTTCTCGATATCATTAAACAGCTTTTATTGTACATGGTTCATCATCCTTTTTTGAAGAAGAAGAAGAAAAAGAAGATTTGGTCAGTTTCGAGTATGTTCATTGTTTACTTTGTTTCACCGAAAAGACTGCACCTAAACTGCCACCTCCCAATCGGCCCTGTCGTCTAACCTTCATCCTCCCGTTGTTTTCCCTTCGTATTTGCCGTCGTTGTCCTCGTGTTCTGTTCTCGTGTTCTTTGCGCCACGCCATTAGTGGCCCGAAAGACGGAATTGATTACCAATGGCCAATACAGCCGTTTTTATAAGCGACGCATCTCGCACCTCTTTGCCCTTCCCTCGACGCAACGTTAGAACACACGCAAACACGTCCATTTCAGTGACCATGATCCCCGATCCCTACAACCCGCCGATCGAATCCTATCCGTCGCCGCTGACCGGCTACAAAGGCCGGCCGCCGCTCAGCGACGAGAAGAACGAGGACGGCAAGAGCCTCAAGAACCCGCCGGCAGCGGCCCGCAGCCCGGCATACGATGAGTTCACTGCTCCACTCGACCGGGGCACCCGTGGGGGCTTGTACGTAGGAGGCCTGGGATTTCTGAGGTTGCCCGGTTCATAGCTCACATGACAGCGACGTGCACATCTACTACAGCCAGGCCAATGCCGGTCAGGCCGCCTATGCGCGGGCGCTGTGGGAGCGCATCCGGCGAGAGTGTATGTGATTTGCGTCGTTGCAGCATCAGCGTTGTCTTCGCCTCGCCTTCGCCCGCTAACTACCTCGCACCAGTCCCCGAGTTGCGCATCTACCGCTTCTGGGACCGCCCCATTGGCCCGCACACCATCGCCATGTTCGAGGTCAACCTCTTCACACCGGCCCAGTTCGGTGCCTTTATTCCCTGGCTCGCCATCTGGCGCGGCCCACTGTCTGCGCTCGTGCACCCCAACACCACTGAGGGCACCGACGCCCTGGACGAGATCGCCGTCGAGCGTCGCAACCACACGCAGCGCGCCATGTGGCTCGGCGATCGCGTGCCGCTGGATTTGAGCGTGTTCGACATCATGGCTCAGGATACCGCTGCGGAGGCGACATCCGGCAAGGATGTGCAGAGCAACGGGGTGTAGTGGCGCGCCTCGGCAAGTTGGTATCGTATCATTTTCTTTGTGTTATATAATACAAACCCACTGTTGCCCCCCACTCAGCGGCGACGTAAAGTCACATGGGATGGCCCTATTGGCCACAGGTGCCCAATTTCTCAACCCTTGTCAACCCTGTACGACGAAGTAGACCGCTTCTCTTCAGACACCCCTACTCGCCCTCGAACGTCATAATCTTGGAACAAGGGTTCACGACGCGCACAACAACAAGCCCCCCCTCCGAGCAGCGTTATACACGACATACTCAAACGCTTGGGCCTCTTTGCCGCTGTGTTACGGCCCAAGAACCACCTTACGTTTGCCAACCTCGTTTCCATCCACTCACCTTTTTTTTTTGGCACCCGTGGCCTCCGGTCTGGCCACGTTCAGCCGACTCCTGGTCCTGTGGCGTATACTTCACCGACTTATTTCCTTCTTCTCCCTTTTAATCGCTTTCTTCCTTGCCCGCCATGGACGACGAACCACCACCCCCCTCCCCCCTTACCAAGACGCCTTCGACAACTTCCTTCTACGAAATGCCGCGCGAACCCCGGCTGAAACTACTCGTCGCCGCCAACGGCCCTCGAGAGGTCGCCTACGCCCAGAGCATTGCTGTGCGCGTGTCCAAAGAGTCCAAAATCACGACCGCCGTCATCGCCGACGTCCTCACCCACCGGCTCGTGCACGAGTTCCCCTCCCACGTCAACTGTGGGCTGCGCACGACCATCGGCAGCAGCAGCTGCTACGATAACAGCAAGGAGACCGATGCCGTCCGGCAACGCGCGTTTGAGCTTGTTGCGTGGGCCGACCTGCTCGTGCTGGCGCCTATTGACGCAGACCACCTGGCGCGCATGATGGCTGGCATTGCCGACACGCTGCTGCTCGAGGTCCTGCGTAGCTGGGATGCATCCAAGCGCATCCTCTTGGTGCCGGGCATGTCCACGCACATGTGGGAGAACCCCGTCACAAAGCGCCAGATCAGCAAACTGCACCGCAAGTGGCACTGGGTTCGTGTGCTGCCACCCGTCCTGTGGCACTACGACACCGCTGCCGACGGCACGGCCGACGGCTACTGCGACGGTAGTCGATTATACACCGCAGAGGGGAGCAAGGGTGCGGCTACGGCGGCAGCTGCGGTCGCCACTGCTACCACGGCTGTCGTGGCCCCGACTGCGCCGCGCAAGCGCATCGTCGAGTGGTCTTATTTCAACGACCTGATCGGGCTTATTAAAAACCACGCCGACCTCTTGACGCTGGGCCACGATGTGGACGTGTCCATTGTGGGCGGGCGGCCGCTGTCGTCGTCGCCGTCGTCACTATCGCTGTGTGGTGGTGCTGTCGGCAGCAGCGGCACGATTGGCGGCAGCGGCAGCGGCGGCCAGGGTGGGACCAAGCCCGCCGCACGGACGCGTTTGCCGCCAGAGATCTGGACCATGATCCTCGAGCACACGGGCGACTGGGAGCTGGCGCAGGCGCTGAACGTGTACACGTCGCTGCCGATGCCGGCTGAGGCCGGGTGGCGGGCGACGCCGCGTGACCCAAACGACTTGCTGCAGGTGTTTATGCATGAGCTGGAGTGGACGCTGCTGACGGCGGACACAGTGCGGGTGTGCCGCAAGCTGGCGGCGGCGCCGACGGCGCTGCACGACTTGTCGGTGTTGGCAATCAAACTGGTGTTCAAGTTTGTGCTGGTGGACGTGTTGCGGTACATTGAGGCGCAGTGCCCGCTGGTGTTCCGCAACTTCTGCGGCAAGATTGTGCCGACCAAGGCGTCGGCGTACTGCGGGCGGACGGAGATTCTGGACTGGTGGGTGCGGTCGCCGTCCTTCCTGGAGAAGCAGTACGACGCAGACGCGATCGACGGGGCGTCCAAGCACGGCTACGTGCACGTGCTGGAGTGGTGGCGGCGGTCCGGGCTGCCGCTCAAGTACACGGAGGCGGCGCTGGAGCAGGCGAGCGCCAAGGGCCACGTGCGCGTGCTGGAGTGGTGGCGCGAGGCGTCGCTGGCGACCGCGCCACGGCCGATTGTGCTGAAGCCGGGGCGGTCGCTGATCTGCGCGGCGCAGTACGGGCGTGTGGCGGTGCTGCGCTGGTGGGAGGAAAAGAGCGGCGTGGACGCGGGCCACCAGGACAGCATCTGCAAGGTGGCGTCGCGCTGGGGCCAGGTCGAGGTGCTGGAGCTGCTGCGCGAGCTGCGCGGCGACGACAAGATCACGTTCAACCACATGGTGCTGGTCGAAGCCACGATGCACTCGCACCTGGGCGTGCTGGACTGGTGGAAGCGCTACGCGCATGGCCAGTTGCCGGGCATGGACGGCCGCCGCGCCAAGCAGGTCGAGTACCGCACGATGGACATTGAGGAGGCGCTGGAGGACGCGTTGGGCGACCAGACGGCTGTGCGGCGCTGGTGGGCGGAGAACGGCCTGAATTTGGGTCTGGGCACGAGCGAATGGATGAAATCGCGGTATCTATGAAGGATTTTTGGTTTTTGGTTTTTGGTTTTTGGGACGGATGGCGTTGGGCTTTGAGCTTGGCATTTTTCATGGCAGTCTGGGCGGCGCAACACGGCAACAACGGGCATATATGGCGTTTCTTTTTCCAAGGCCACGGATCCGGCTGGGATGGGAACTCGGACTGGACTGATTGGGACACGGGAGGAACCAGAGAGGACAGGACAAGGCAGGAAATGCATTTTGCAGACAGGAACAAGAATATTGGGTATCTAAAAACATCAGCTGCTTGCCACCAGATACTTTTCCGGCACACTCGCGATCAGTTTTCGCAGCACTTCGATCTTGCGCGCCTGCTGCCGGTGCCGTGTTTCTGCTGCGGCGGTCCGGCCGTCGTGCCGTCGCTGTCCGACGCCGTACACCACTGTGAAGTCGGGTATCCGCGTCCCAGGCGGGATGATTGTTCGGGGGGCGAGTGTGCAGTACTGGAGGCATTTTAGACACAGGGAAAGAAAAGGGAGAAAGGGGGGG
>PCDN01000003.1:1880838-1899934 GCA_002778105.1 Ceratocystiopsis brevicomis
GCCGGTGCGGCAGCCGCGCACGCTCGGCGTGCTGATGCTGGTGTCGACGGCGCTGACCGCGTGGGAGGCCTGGGACCGGTGCGGGCAGACGGTGGCGGCAGCGGCAGCAGCGGCGGCGGCGGCCGAAGAGGCGAAGCGGGCAAAGCGGGCAAAGTGGACAAAGACCACGAAGGAGGAGGGACTGCCGGCAGCACCAAGTGAACAACACGTGACCGAATGAAACAACGGTTTGAATATGGACGAGAGTCCTGGACTGATGAAAGAAACCGCCACACGACTTGCGATTAGTTAGATTCATGACCACGTTCTGCTCTTTGTTCCTCCATCCGTTCCCCCTAGGCAGCACTCTGCTTCGGTGTCTGCGTCTGTGCTGCCGCCGCATGGCTCGTCCCCGGCCGGCTGCTCCCGCTACCGCCGCTGCTCACAACGCTTGCCCGCTTCAGCTTCTTGGCCATGGTCCCCTTGGAGTCGAACAGGCTCTTGACCCGCCGCAGCCGCGCCCACCGCTCCTTGTCCTTGGCCTCCCGGCTGGTCTCGTCCTCCGCATTGTCTCCGGCCGCTTCTGCTCCCGCTGTGAGCCGCACCGGCGTTGTGGGCGTTTCGGAAGAAGGATCCCCCGGCGTCGCGGGCTGGTTGTCTGCCGCTGCCACTGCCGCTGCCGCTGCCGCTGCCGCTGCCGCAGACGCCACCGTCTGCCGGCCGCCGACGCGGTTGCGCAAGTACGCGTCGTTCCGCAGCACTTGGACCAGGACGAGCCAGCCCGGCGGCGGCCCCTCGTCGCTGCTGCTGCTGCCGCTGGCAGCAGCGGGAGGCGGGGGATGGCTGCGTCCGGACCGCGCCCCGGGGTTGCGCTGCACGGCACCGTCGCGCCACGGACAGAAAAAGCGGTGCTCGCGCACGCCGTCGAGGTGGTCCATGGGCGCAGGTTCGAGCACGGCGCCTGTCTCGGGGTCAACGTGCTTGCTCTTGAACATCCACAGGCCCAGCCGGCGCAAGCAGGCGTGGCACGACGCCGAGTTGGGCACGGCGCCGATGCGGCTGTTGGTGAGGCCCTGCCAGCCCAGGAGCGCGAGCCCGAGGGCAGCGCGGTTGGCCGGGGGTGGGGGTGCTGGGGCCTGGGCCTCTGCCGCCGCCGCCGTCGTCGTCGTCGTCGTCGTCGTACCAAAAAAGTCCGGCGGCAGCGTCGACAGCACCGCGTCCAGGTCCAGCCCGGCCGGCAGCCGCAGGTTGAAGGCGTACGGCAGAAAGTCCTTGCGCGCGCACAGCTCGTCGTAGCGCTGCCGCAGGTCGGCCAGGGCCTGCCGCGGGCTCGCCAGCGGCAGGCGCAGCAGGCTGGCCTCGCAGCCCTTTTTCCGCCACAGGCAGTCTTCCTGGTGCGCGGCCACCAGCAGGTCGGCGTAGCGGTCCACGAGCGCCTCGCCTGCATCCGCGGCCTCGCCTGAATCGGGCTCGGCGGCCGCATCCGGCGTCCGCCGCATCTGCACTACCACCTCCTTGCTGCACAGCGTGCACCGCACCCGCTCCTTGCCCTGGCACACCCAGCCGCGCCTCGCCCATTCGATCTCGTTGATGCGGTCGGGCTTTGGCATCCAGTCCGTCAGCTCCTGGAACGTCGCCAGCCGCCGCAGCAGCTGCTCGCGGTCGTCTGGGCAGAATCGCGGCGCCGGCGGCGGTAGTTGTGCTTGGGTCGTCGTCTGGCCTGCCGAGCCCGTTGCCCGGATGCTGCTGCTGCCGCTGCTGCTGCTGCCCCAGCGTCGGAGCAGGTCAGTCGAAGTTGTCGTGCCGGCCGCTGCGTTGCGTGAGGCAGCTGCAGCCGCGGCTCCGAGTGTTGTGCGTCGCCGTTTGGCAAGAACTTCCATGCGAGCGGCCACCGAAGCCGTCGTTGTTGGCCTCTTGGTTGCCGAGACCGAGGTCGCCGAGGAAGATTCCGAAAGGCTGCCAGTACTTGCGGGAGCGGATTCCAGATAACTGTCGTCCGCCGCCGCAGAGCGCGAGCCGATGCCCTGGAGGAGGGCGTTGAACTTTCGTTTTGTTGCGTTCATCTTGGGGGGGGCAATAGAAACAAAGGGCGAAAGAAAAAGAAAGAAAAAAGTTAAAACCCTTGTCGAGGCAGGGTTTGATCAAGTTACCTGTTCATAAAGCCCCCCATTGTGTATGCCCCGAAGGAGAGTTGGCGTGGAAACAGCGAAAGGAGATGATGGATGGATGGATGTTGGGCCGCGTCTACCGCGTCTTGACACCGACCCACAAGTATTGCCAGCTGGTGTCAGGTGGCACCCCCAGAATCTGCATGTGGAGCCATTGGTGGCGGTTCTTAAGCTTTTCTTGGGACTTCCTTGTGACGCCACTGCAGACCCCAGACGAACCTGGACATACAACAGAACGGCACAAAATCCAAAGAAACGCTGCCCTGGCTCTCCGTTGTTATTCTGTTCAGACGTGGCCATTTAAGAGTTGCTACCGACGCCCGCCGACCCCCTACGTCCGTACCCCCCGCAGAGCTTACACGCTGTCCCCCTCCACACACACCATGGCAAGGGCACCGACATACGAGAAGGAGCTGCTGGTTGCGCAGCTGGCTGTGCAGCGTGCGGCCATCCTGACCAAGCAGGTGTTCCACGAAAAGGCCAAGGGCACTGTGTCCAAGGACGACAAGTCGCCCGTGACGATTGGCGACTTTGGCGCACAGGCGCTGATTATCTCGGCGCTGCGCGCCAGCTTCCCGGACGACGAGATTGTGGCCGAGGAGGAGGCTGACAGCCTGCGCAGCGACGCAGCGCTGCGCGGCACCATCTGGGGCTTTGTGCAGCGCGCACGCCTGGACGATGCGGCCGCCGAGACGCTGCTGGGCGGGCCGTTGCCCAGCGTCGACGCCATGCTGGACCGGCTCGACGAGGGCAAGAGCGCGGGCGGCCGCGACGGCCGCATCTGGACGATTGACCCGATTGACGGCACCAAGGGCTTTCTGCGCGGTGGCCAGTACGCCGTGTGCGTCGGCCTGCTGGTCGACGGCGACGTCAAGGTCGGCGTGCTGGGCTGCCCGAACCTGCCGGTCGACGATGCGGCGCCGCTGACGGCCGACATTGGTGTGCAGGCGACGGACGCGGCCGGCACGCACGGCGTGCTGTTCGCGGCGTCGGCGCCGAGTGACGGCACACCCGCCGCAGCGTTCAGCCGGCCTCTGACGAGCGGTGCGCTGGCGACGCCGGCGCGGCCGATCGCCATGAGGCACCTGGACGCCGACGCACCCGACCTGGCGGCGGCCAGCTTCTGCGAGAGCGTCGAGGCCGGCCACTCGAACCAGGGCGAGTCGGCGCAGATTGCGCAGCGTCTCGGCATCACGCGGCCGAGCGTGCGCATGGACTCGCAGGCAAAGTACGGCTCAATTGCGCGCGGCGCCGGCGACATCTACCTGCGCCTGCCTGTCTCGGCCACGTACCAGGAGAAGATCTGGGACCACGCCGCCGGCGACCTGATTGTGCGCGCTGCCGGTGGCCAGGTCACCGACACGCTCGGCCGCCGCCTCGACTTTGGCCAGGGCCGCACGCTGGCCGAGAACAAGGGCGTCGTGGCCGCGCCCGCGGCCATCCACGGCCGCGTGCTCAAGGCGGTGCAGGAGGTGCTGAAGGTTGCGCCGTGAGAGAAGAATGGCAAGGGGCCAGGATTCCAGGGAACGGCACAGACAACGCTCGGTGTTTTTTTTTTTGCCATGCATAGTGTACAATGAATACCACGCAGAAACCCCAAACCAAAGAACATCCCTCCACGGGCCATCCTCTCTATTTGACCTTTTTCTGCTTCAGCGCAATCGTCTCTTCGTTGATGAAGATGCCCTTGCCCTTGTACGGCTCCGGTTTCCGCCACCGCCGGATGCTGGCCGCAAACGTCATAATGTCCTGCAGGTTGATGCCCTCCAGCAGGATGCGCGTCGGCTGCGGCGTGCTGGCCGTCACGCCCGGCGGCACGCCCATCTCGACCGCGTGGTTGAAGCCGAGCTTGAGCACCACAAATTTCTGCCCCGGATACGTCTCCTTCTGCGGCCGTTCCTCGACCGTGGCACGGTAGCCGATGCCGACGAGCCGCAGCACGGCAGTGTGGCCTTCAGAGACACCGAGAATGTACTGGTGGATGTGCGCCCACGTCGTGCCTGGAGAAAAGGGAGGTCAGTGGACGAGGACGAGCCGGCAGGGGGGGAGACATAGGGAAGGAGTAGAAAAAAAGAAAAAAAAAAAAAAGATACGCACCCCACATCTCTCTCTGCTGCTTCACCTCGCGGTCCTCAATGGAAAGCGTCACGCGCCGTGCCTCCGTCTCGTGATCAAAGCGGACAAATGCCGGAACAGTCAGATCGAGTTTGCCTGCATCGACACCGAGTCAGCAAATAGAGCCCCCCCCCCCCGCATTCAGAGGGCATCGAGCAACAAAACGCACCCAATGGCCCCTCCACTGACAATGTCCGCTGCAGCACACGGATGTAGCTCGTCGGGTCCTTCTTCTCCTTGAGCTCGCCGATCGTAAACTCGACGCCCTGCGGAATCGGAATGGGCATGCGGCCGAGCCGCGACTGTGGTGCGGCCGTGGCCGAGAAGCAGCGGACCGCCGGCTGTGCTGCTGCTGCAGTTTCTGTGCAACGTCCGGCCAGCCGGGGAATGACCAGAAAGGGAGACGGTGCCGGAGCTATCTGCATTGTCGTCGTCGCCGTTCTCGCGGCAGCCTCGGCCGTCCGTGCCAGAGCCCGTCCCCTACTCGGCGCAAACATGGTGGCCCCGGGGGGACGGTGGATGTGTGTGTGTGTCGGTGGAAAGCGGTCGCAAAAGGGGACCGCCGTGAAAAAGAAAAAGAAAAAAAAAAAGTCTGGAGCGGGGTTGAGCCTGGTGTGCGCCCCGTTGCCGTCGTCCGTCTGGTTTCTTCGCTTCGTCCAAGCTTCGTCAAAATGCTTCAAAACTTTTGCCGAGAAGCGCCGTGTCCAAGGCCCCACTCCACAACTAATTGGACAGCACGTGACCACGCGCCGTTGCGTGTTATGGGCCTTCCGCAATAGGAAATCAGAATGACTTTGCTCTTTCCCCTCGTATGCCAGCGTTTGCACAGAGCTGTAGAGGATTTTAGCATTTGATGACGGGAAGCATTGAACATGTCCCTTCCTCACCTCGACCTGAGCTCGTTCCACAACCGACAGCACGCCAGAGTTCGGACAAACGAAAAATACAGAAGACGCCATCCTGACTTTCTTTCCCTTTTCCCCTTTTCCTCTTCACTCGTCCATTCGCAACCGTTCTTTTCTTTTTTCTTTTTGGCTCTTTGTATACGTGATCAGGCCATTTGAACTCGCCTCACAAACGGTACTGGTTTTCGTGGTCTGATCCCGGCGAAAGGACCACCATGAAACCGGTGCAGCTCGCTTCGGTGACCTGCCTATGCCTGCCTCTTGTCTCCTGTTTTTCCTGGCAACCCAAATTAATGATACCCGGTAAGCATCCTTTTGAAACAGAACTGCCTGGACAAGAAGACGATGCTAAGTTCGTAGAGCCAAGGGAAGACGTGCTGCCCCCCCTTCAGTCGTTGAGCCCGTCGGAAATGCTGCGGTCGGGGACCAGGCGCCCGCTGATTTACGAATTGGCCCTGAACGAGCTTCAGGAACTCGAGGCCGAGCCGCTATGTCACCGGGTGGCAGCGCGGTTGCTGGTCAACAACTGCCAACTGCTGGAAGGGAAGGACGACGCCACGGTCCTCACCAACAGCGACCGCAAAGCGCGCGACTTTGTGGATGCGTACGCCGCCAGTCTGGCCATATGCGACCTCGAGCGGGCGAGCTTCAGCATCCCGCCGGCGTGCATGCCTTTCCGCGAGCCGACACTGAGCAAACTGCCCCTGGGCGACTCGGCGCAGCTGCACGTTTCTTCTGTGCAGATCAAGGCGTGCCTGGCCGGCTTAGGTGACTCGCCGTCGGCGTGGAATACTTGGGTCAGCTACAGCCACAAAGCTGTCCGGTTCTGCGAGGCCGCCCGCGCTGATCACGAAAAGAGTAAGCCTTGCAAGGGCTCGCGATGCGAAGAGAACCTGAGATGTCTGACAATGAACAGCGCAAAACATACTGCTCTTCCAACGCCTAACCCGCGTCATGGCCAAACTGACGGACGACGTTGAGGCTGAGCTGCAGAAACGCATGGACAAGTGGGATGCTGTCGCGCGGCACACCAGCGAGAAGCTGAGCCAACTGGAACCACAAGCAGACCAGATTTGGCAGCGTCTGAGGGAGATGGAGGCCTACCTGGAAAGCGACGTCCGCCGTGCTGTTCGGCAGACGGAAGCCTCGGCGTCCGAGGGATTCCAAACGGCGCAAGATCTCCAGAAATTGCTCGCCGTCATGACCAAAGCGATGCTCGACAACCAAGCACAGATGGCCGCCGAGCACGAGCGGGCGCTGGAGCGAACTGCCGGGCGGGTCAGTGGCGACATTGATGTCGTGTCCGCCTCAATTCTCGCCGTTTTGTCGTCGGCAGCCTCGCTACAGAACGAACTGGTGCGTTTGCAAGTTCCCGTTTGCCGTTCTTCGCTAACCACAGCCCGGCCCAGGAAATGTCGCGGCTGCACGCTACCGATCTCGCTGCCCAGCAAGACGGGCTCGAAAAGGTACACAACGTTGGCGGGACTTGTTGAGACGGGACCGGCTGTGCAAGCTAACCACCCGACCACCCACCCTCCCGTAGGGAATGAAACAGTTGACGGGTCTGGCACAAACGCTGACGTCCCACTGCACGGACCACGCCCACCTGCTTGCACAGGCAAACAATCTGACAAGCGACATGCTCGAATCGCTGGACGCGACAGCTGTGCTCTCGTCCACGATCCAGGCTTCTGCGTTGTTGCAGCAGCAGCGGCAGCAGCGCGGCTTTGCGCAGTGGTGGCCACACATCGTTCTGCCGTCGCTGTCCCTCATCCTGGGGTCGTACGGCCTGCCGCCATCGCTGTTTCGAAACATTGGCCTGCTCGCATTTGGCGAGCTGCTCGGGCTGCTGGTGACCTCGTTTGCGTGGCTTGGCCAGGCGGCCGACGTCTTGTTCCAGCTGGCTGGTCCAACAACGAATGCAACGAGTCTATTTTGACAAAGGTTAAGGTTGGTAATGATGATATGGATGCTTTACGTTTATTTTCCCGTGGGGGGGGGGGGGGGGGCGTTGCTCTGTTTCTTTTCGGGCTTTTGCAGGTTCGGCTCGGCTGTCTGCGTCGTGGGAATTTCGGCGCGTTCTCATGGGATCGCGAACATGGAGCTTTTAGATTTCTCCCAAATTTCTGGTTGGACAAAACGCGGTTCGCGCTGCCGTAGCAACGCGCATTTTCCGGGTGGGACAGAATGCAAACGACGCCTGGAGCGACCCCTACGCCACCACCGAACACCGCCCGACGTCACGATTTCTGCGCCGCTCTTTTATGCGCATTATTGCCCCGACTTTGTGAGCCGATTGAACGAACAACTTGTTTCCCCCACTCTGCTTTCGACCCGAACCATGGCGGGGGCACGGCCACCTCCGCGCCGCGCCGCGCCGAGCGGCATCGAGACCGTGGCGGCGCGTCGACCGCTGCGCAGCGAGACGGCCGAATCGGGGTCAGAATACAGCGATGGCCAGAACCAGGACGCGAGGTCGAGTACGGGAAGCAATGGCCAGGCGACGCGGTCGCCACAGGAGAAGAAACGGCCAAGGGGGGGCAGCGGCGGTAGCAGCGCAGAACCGACAACCAGCGCAGAGTCGTTGTTTCCGGCACTGGACGTGGAGGATGCGGTCGACTACAATGATGACCACAACGTCAGACACAGCGTCGAACACGGCGACGGCGAGGCCGACAACGAAACCCTGTTGCCGGCCAAGCGACGCCGCATCGAGGTCGAGCCCGCGCCCGCGCCCGCGCCCGCGCCCGCACACACCACGCGCTCGGGCAAGGCCTATCTCGGCGTGCAGAGCGTCGTGAGCAAGGTGCGCACCGCCATTCGCAAGGCGCAGCCACCGCAGGATCCCCCGGGGCGCAGGGTCAAGTTCTTCTCCAGCTCCCCGTCCGATGCTGCTGCGACCGACTCGCCGCGCTGGTCCAGCCCCATGGCGACCATCACTGCGATCGCCCCGCTACAGCACACCAGTCCCAGTCCGACCCCTGCGGCTGCGGCCGCCCCTGTGCGCCGCACCCGCACCAACCCGGCGCGGGCCAAACGACGCGGCGGTCGCTCGACGACGCCTCCAGCCGCCCCCGTCACCATGGCGGAGTCAGTGACGCCATCGGTGCAGACGAGCCCGAAGCGCGGACGCGGGCGTCCGCGCAGGACAGCTGCATTGCCGTATCCGGCGCCGGTGCACGAAGACCAGCAGTCGCAGCCGGCGGCTGTCGTAGCGGCCGCGTCTGGGAGCGACTCGGGAGGCGAATCAGGAGGCGCGTCGGCAGTGCCGGCAAGCGGGAGTGACGCTCCGCCTTCTCCCGTCCCTTCGACGGAATATGCGGAAAGCGACGAAGAGGAGCATGACGACGACAGCGACGGCGGCGACGGCGGCGACGGCGGCGACAGCGGCAACGACAACGACAACGACGGCGAAGAGTGCGACATTAAAAAGGAAACAAGGAGCGCCGTCCGCCCGACAGTGGGCATGCCGACGAAGACATTCACCAAGATGGCACGGCTGATGCAGGCCGGCTGCTGGACGGGCAAGCGAATGTGGAAGACTGCCTTCCAGTGGGAGGCCCAAGGCCATGGCCCGGGCACCAAGCCGGTTGTGCTCCGCGAGCTGTGGGACGCGATGCTGAACCTGACCAAACTGTACTTTGCCAGACGAGCGTGGTTGTGGGAGTTGGGGAAGCAGCCCGAGATGGCCGACTGGCGCACGACGCCCGTGGAGTGGATCTCGGAGAGCATCCAGAAACTTCGCCTCGAAATCCTGAACCCGCCGCGGCCAGACGACGAGTCGGACACCAGTGCCTGGGGGCACCGGCATGGAGAGCAGCTTGTTGTCGAGGAGCTGGCGACGTTTGTGATCCCGCAGGCCGTGGCCCTCTTGGAGATGGCCTTGTCGTGGGGGGGGTATGTCGTCGACGAGGGGACGTACCGTCACCAGGACGAGAGCCAGGAGGACGGTCTTTACAACGGCGGGCGGCTGCAGGGAACGTCCTTCCTGACGCACGACGCGCTGTGCATGGCCAGCCAAATGCTGTCGTGGGTGGCAACCCTGGAAGAGGCGCTGGCCTTTGCGCTGCGAACCGGCAGCGTCCGCGATGGGCGTCAGGGGAAGGCGACGGCGCAGCGCAGGAAGCTGTATCGCTTGATCTGCCGCGCCCAGGACACGCTGTGCCGCGCCAAGCTTGCGCTCGAGCAGCCACCCTCGCATTTGCCCGCACAGCCACAGCCGCAGTCCCAGCTGAGCATCGTTGAGGATGCCGTGCCGGAGGGTATAATCTTCGAGGCGGACGACTCCTTCTCTAGCATCAACGCGGATGTGCAGGCCGAGGACGGCGGTCCTCCAGTGCCCCCCCATGCGTTACCACGCAGCGCCACACAAGAGCAAGAGCCCGAGCGGAGCCCCTCGGCGCCGGCAACGACCCAGGAGGTGGTCCATGCCGTCGCCGTCGACGAAGACGACGACGAGCCGCTGATGACGTCGGCCCTCGCACCGGCACCGGCACAGGCACCGGCACAGGCACCGGCAAGAACAGCGCCACCGCGTCTGTTTACGAGAGACGAGCGGAAGCGCATCCTCGCGTTTCTGGTCCGGACCGGCGGCAGTGGCAGCAGCGCTGACCTGGCGTCTCTGGCTGCCGGCCTGGGCTGTGACCTGCTGGACGTGTCGCGGCAGGCCGAAGACATCAAGGATGTGACGCGGCGGCTGGCGACGCAGCAAAAGCGGCCGGTGCCGCGGTGGGCGCGGGCGGCAGGCCACTAGACAGGGGGTTTTCTTTTTCTTTTTCTTTATTATTTTTTAAATATTTTTCATTTTTTTTATTCTTTTCACGATGGTGTCTTTGCTTTGGGATTTTATTCAGTCTGTTGTGTGCGATACCCGGTCTCTGTTGTGTCCAATTTTATATCGTTTGTTTCTGCCAAGTCGCTACAGGGTCGCTACAGGGCCGCTACAGCGATCGCCAGCCGCTAACGGGCGACCCCTGTTTGTCACGTCTGGTCAACCCGTAGCGGCGGGTGCCACAGACACACCCGCGGCCGTTCATATCCGCCGCACTGACTGTCTCCTGGCTCATTTGCCCAAACTCCTTTGCGGCCTAGCGCATCTGCTCTTTCAGGCGTTTCGTCTCCTGCCTTTGCCAGGAAGGCGCGAGAGAACTGGCAGATGGTGTTCCTGCTTCACTTGCTGTCGAGGTATGGCCCTTCCATAAAGGGACAGCCCGCCCCTTTTCCAAGACCGGGCCCAGACACTGAACGGAAACCGGGCGCAAAAACGGAACAAACGGTTGATCAGGCGCGCTACCGCTCCGTAATGCTACGCGTGCCTCCGTAAAATACGCCGTACGAGTACCTTCGTAGGTGGAACGCATCTTACTGGCCCCATCAAGCCCACGTCTTAATTTCCCCCCCCTTTCCAAGAGCTCCCCAACCCCGTTTTCTTTCTTCTCTCTTCGACAGCGACGCTTCAGCTGCTTTCGGCCTCTTTCGGCACGTTCCATTCTGTCTCAGCACTCTTCCAGCTTTGTTTCCAAGCTTTGTGTCCCATTTGTTGTTGTTTCTGTTGCCGATTCGTTTGTCCTTGCCCCTCGACGCGCTTCTACGCGACACGTGTCTCATCATCAGCTTCTTCTCACAAGCATCCAGCACGGGCATCGCGGCAACCAGCACGCACCTGCAGGTGAGCTCAGCCGCCCGGCACTCCAGCCTTACTGCCTACTCGTCAGATACACGCCGCCGTACTGACCAACTGCAGATTGCCTTTCTTTTTCTTTTTATAGCTTTCCTTCAACCTCTTGCCTACCGCGTCCCACCTTCTCGACAGCACCATGGCCGACTCCGGAAGCGAAGCTGCGACGACCGACGTCCCGCCGGCTGTGGCTCCTGAGGAAGACGTAGCCGCCCCTGAGCCCGCGCCAGAGTCTACCCCCGAGCCTGTTCTCGAATCCGAGCCTGTTCTCGAATCCGAGCCTACCTCAGAGCTTGCCCCGGAGCCTGTGTCCGAGCCGGAGGCCACGGCCTTGTCCGCGACTGATTCGCCCGCCGAGGCATCGGATTCGTCTCCCAAGTCCACCAAGACGGTTACCAAGAAAGCAGGGACTATTGCGAGACTGGCGGCGCCCAAGTCGACCGCAAAACCGACATCCAGAGGAGCAGGGTCCACGGGCACCACGGCTGTCAAGCGCCCGTCGACAGTCGGATCTAGTGCCAGTGGTCCCACCTCGTCCAGCTCTGTCCGGCGGACTGGCCTTGTCGGCGGCGCCCCTGCGAAGCCCTCCGGGACCACCGGAACCTCTCGCACCAGCCTTGCTGCCGGTGGCCTGAGCAAGCCGCCGACTCGCCTCTCGACCACTGCCACGTCGACGCTCGCCAAGCGCCCCACCACGTCCTCGTCCTCGGCCACACACAGATCCCAGCCATCGGCCTCGGCATCCGAGGATGAGAAGAAACGCACCCCGACGACCAGCACCGCACGCCGCACATCCATCGCGCCCACGGCTTCGTCTTCGGCGACAGGGAAGCCCAGCGTACGAAGCTCGGCCACTACGCCCGCGCCTGCCGCCGGCACAGCTGCCGCTGCCCGAAAGCCGACGGCCGTCTCCGCCAACGCGGCCGCCGCCCACAAGCCGACGGCGAGCACCTCTACCGCCACCACCGCCACCACGCGCACTGCGGCTACCGGCCTGGTGGCCGAGGCAAAAAAGAGACTGTCTACGGTTGGTACTGCGTCGGCCGGTACCACAGCCCGCCATGTCTCACGTCCGTCTCTGCCGTCTCCTGTTTCCGGCCCCTCTGGGGCAAAGGCTACCGAGGAGCTCAGGGCGAAGCTGGCTGCGAGCGAGCAGGAGATTGCCGATTTGAAAGCTCAAGTAACGTCTGCTCAGGATAAGATCGATGCGCTGAATGGCCACTTGGTGAAGAGCAATACGGACGACAAGGAGCAGATGGACCTGTACAATGAGCTCAAGGCCAAGCACGAGGAGGCGGTCGCTGCTCTGAATGTCCAGACTACCGAAACGGAGGAGAAGCTTCGTAGCGCGGAGGCGGATCTGGCCGCCCACAAATCCGAGCTGGCGTCGGCCACCTCGGCGAAGGATGCCGTCAACGCCGAGATCGCATCTCTCAAAAAGGCTCTCGAAGATGCCGAGGCCGAGCACGTGGCCAAGGTCCAGGAGCACGAGGCCGCTCTCGCATCGCTCCGGCAGACCCTGGACCAGGACCGCAGCGCTGCCATTGAAGCCCTCGAGGCCAAGCACGCAGACAGCCTCAAGGAGGGCCAGTCTTCCTCGTCCGCTGCACAGGAAAAGGCACTTGCGGACCTGGCTGCGCAGCACAAGGCCGCGATCGACGAGCTGCAGAGCAAGATCGATAAGCTCGAGACCGCTGAGGCCGCGACCGCGGCTGCGGCCGGTACCAAGACCGCTGCCCTGGAAGCGGAGGTGGCTGACCTGAAGGCCAAGTTTGCGGCCGCGGAGAAGGCCGCAGAAGACGCCAAGGCAAACTCGAGCGTTGTCGAGGCCGTGGAGGCCAAGCTCGAGACGGCCGAGAAAGCGCTGGCCGCAGCGCAGGCTGAACTCGAAGCCAAAGACGCCAAACTCGCCTCTCTGCAGGTCGCCGTCACGAAGCTCCAGGAAGACCTGGAGGCGTCGCAGGCGGCAACCGCGACAGCCGAGGAAAAGCTGGCAGCGCTCCAGCTGGCCGTTGGCGCTGCTAAGGAGGAGAGCAGCAGTAAGGATGCCGATATTACCAAGCTCAAGGCCGAGCACGAGGCTGAGGAAGAGAAGCACCGCAAGGAGCTGGAGCAGATCTCCAAGGACTATGAGACAGAAATCGAGAGCCTGCGTGGTGATGCCTTCTTCAAGAGAAAGTTCCACGAGCTCGAGGAAAAGCACAACGAGCTGGTGGCCATGCATGAGCAGGCTCAAGAGGCTCACGTCAAGGCCCTGGAGGCTGCGGCGGCCGAGCACGCTGCGACGCTAACGAGCAAGACGGCCGCACATGAGGAGGAGCTCGGCACGCTGCGAGCCGGCCATGCGCGCGAGCTCGGTGCTGCCAAGGACGAAGCGGCTGCCGGTCTGGAGGCAGAGCTTGCGTCGCTGCGCACCGCACACGCGGCCGCCGTGGCCGACCTGGAAGAAAAGCACAAAGCCTCGATGGAGAAGCTCCAGGCAAGCCATGCGGCTGAGCTGAGCGTTGCGAAGGAAGCGGGCGCCGGTGCCGTGTCCTTGCAGCTGGAGGCACTTGAAGCCGAGCTCGAGAGAAAGCATAGCGGCGAAGTGGAAGCGCTGGTGGCAGCCCACGCGGCGGCCCTGGCCCAAGCCAAGGCGGAGGGTGCTGCGGCGACGGCGGCGGCGACAGCAGCTCTCCAGGAGAGCCACGCAAAGGAAGTGGCGGACCTCAGTGGCCAGCACGCGTCGGTTTCGGAGCGGGTGGCTGGTCATGAGAAGAAGCTGGCGGAACTTGAGGCGGCTCTGGCCAAGGCCAGCGAGGAGCGCGACGAGCTGGGCGGAGAGCTGGCGCAGGTCAAGATGGAAAAGATCGAGGCGGAGGCGGCGCTGGATGCGGCCAGGACGCAGAAGCCGGACACGACGGAGGTGGACAGGCTGCGGGCGGAGAAGGAGGCGCTGAAGAAGACGCACGAGGACGAGCTGTTCACGGCCAAGTCCAAGGCAGCGCAGACGGCCGATGAGCTGCGCACGGCGCAGGAGGACGCAGAGCTGCTGCGCAAGGAGCTGCAGGCGAGCAAGGACGCGGCTGTGGCGCAGCAGAAGACGTCGCTGCTGGACTACGCCACGCTGAACGACTCGATGACGCAGCTGGTAGAGGAGGCGCAGAAGATGGAGGAGGCGGCGAGGGAGAAGCTGGCGGCAGCCGAGCGCAAGGTCGAGGAGACGCTCGCGCAGCTCAAAGTGAAGGAGGCCGAGCTGGCCGAAGCCCAGGTGCGTGGAAGCGATGGGATGCCTTTCCGGGATGGCCGAATGCTGACGTGAACCAAGTAGACCAAGGCGTCGATCGCAGCACCCAAGGGACTGGCTGCCAGCCGATTTGCCGGGGCGGACAACGCCGACGACGAGACTGCCGCCGCGTCCGGGGCCGCCGCCGCTTCCGGCGCGGAAGGTGAGCCCAAGGAGCAGGAGACCGAGGAGGTGGACCACACGTCTGCCGCCATAGCTTCGGTGCGAACGCCCAAAGAGCAAGCGCTGGCTGGGGCGCGGACGACCAGGGAGATGAACGGTGCTGACGATGACTTGTGTACAGATTGCTAGAGCCAAAGTGACGGCCCGCGGACTGCAGGAGCTGGACGACGAGCTGCACGAACGGAACGCCAAGTGAGTTGGTGCTCTTTGTCTCTCTCGGCCGGCGCAGCGAACGAACGACTGGCTGACACGGGCGCAGGATGCTTAGAACGCTGTCGCAGACGCAGAATGCGTCGAGCCCATGAGCTGCTGGGCGATACGGCGGCCGATTTCGTATCTTTATTATTACTATTTTTTTTTCGTCCTCTCCTCTTATCCTCGTCTGCCGTCTTGTGTTCTCTTGCTCTTCTTCTTCCCCTCCGCCCACGGTCTAGGGGGCGTCTTGTGTGTTATTTTCCTTTCGTCCTCGGCTTGTGCAGAGGGCGCTGTGCAGGCTCGCTCGTCTGTGTGTCGACGCTGGCTGAACGAGGGGACCGTGCAGTTTCTTGTTGTATTTCCCCTGGGGGGGGCGGGTTCTTCTCTTTTCATCATTTCGTGTCCCTTGAACAATACCCATTTCTGGCTTTCGTATTTTTTTTTTGGAGCAGACAGACACGCAACCGTTGATTTGGTTTCTTGGTTCTCTTGGCTACCGTATTTTGGATCCTGTGGTTCGTGTCTCGGCTCGCGGAGAGGAGGCAATCTTTGCTCCCGACTTGTCAAGTCAACAAACAGTCGTCTGTGAGATGCGAGATGCGAGATGTGAGATGTGCAGTGTCAGATGTGAGGCATTCGCCCAGCCCAAAAAGGGAGAGGGGAGAAGACACGATATGAAAGGCTGCGTTTTCGCGTCTTCCATGCTCTACACATCCTTTTTGAACAGCACCTCGCCACCGATGCGATGGCCACCTTTTCGTTGGTCACACCGACAACCACGGTTGTCAGCAGCAGCAGCTCCTCGCTATCGGATGCACCATCGTCCTCTGTCGGCCTCAGCATCGGCGTAAGCCTGGGTATAGTGCTGCTCGCGGCGCTGGTGCTCGGCAGTTTTGGCCTGTGGGCGACGACGCAGTCGCAGGCGGCGTGCGGGCGGTGGCGGCGGCGGCGATGAACGTGTGTGACCACTGACAGTAGGTCGCTGGCGGCCGGCAAACGCGGCGGACCCGTCCGTCGGCCGACGATAGGGCCATTCGGCGGTAGCGACCAATCAGAAAAAGAAAACAGGCGTGCGCTGGGGCCGAACGCGCGCTCCACACTCGCGATAGGTTGTTATATCTCTGAAGGACGTGTGGGACGCGAAGGACAAGAAGAGCAACTCGGGATATTATCGTGTCGCAGGGCCTCAGCCAGATACGACCGGAAACCCGTGACCCCCGCCCCCTCCTTCCCCCTACAAGCACGAGACCGACGACGATGGCGGCAAAGACAACAGTGGCGGCGGCCGTGGCGGAGGCGCACGCGACGTTCCGGGCACACAACGCGGTGTCGGGTGAGCTGCACGAGAAGGCGGCGGCGCACATGCCGGGGGGCAACACGCGGACGGTGCTGTATGCGGAGCCGTACCCGGTGGCGATCAAGGCCGGGGCGGGCAGCACGCTGACGTCGGCGGACGGGCGCACGTACGTGGATTTCCTGGGCGAGTTCAGCGCGGGGCTGTTTGGGCACTCGCACCCGCGGATTGCGGAGGCGCTGCAGACGGCGATGCGCGGCGGGTGGAACTACGGCGGCGAGTCGCTGTGCGAGAAGCAGCTGGCGGAGCGGGTGACGGCGCGCTTTGCGGCGGGCGGCGTGGACCTGGTGCGCTTCACGAACTCGGGGACGGAGGCCAACACGTTTGCGCTGGGGGCGGCGCTGGCGTTCACGGGGCGGCAGACGGTGCTGGTGTTTACGAGCGGGTACCACGGCGGCACGTTCATCTTCCCGGCGGAGCTGTGCCGGTGGATGCACGCGGGCGGGGCGGCGAGCGGCACGCCGTCGCCGGTGAACACGATGAACACGCCGCACGACTTTGTGGCGGCGCCGTTCAACAACGTGGCCGAGACGGCGGCGATTGTGGACGGGCTGCCGGCGGACCGCGCTCTGGCGGCCATTCTGGTGGAGCCGGTGCAGGGTTCGGGCGGGTGCCGGCCGGCGACGCCGGAGTTTCTGCGGTTCCTGCGGACGACGGCGGACCGGACGGGAGCACTGCTGATCATGGACGAGGTGATGGCGTCGCGGCTGGGGCCGAGCGGGGCGCTGGCGGCGTACGCCGAGGCGGAGGCGGCGGAGGCGGCAACGGCAGCGGCAACGGCAGCGACGACGGCAGCGACGGCAGCGACGGCAGACACGACGCCGCTGCGCGCGGACCTGCTGACGTTTGGCAAGTGGATCGGCGGCGGCATGACGTTTGGCGCGTTTGGCGGGCGACGCGACGTGATGGCGCTGTTTGACCCGGCGCTGGGGGCGGAGCGGCGGCTGATGCACCCGGGCACGTACAACAACAACGTGTTCACGATGCACGCGGGCGTGGCCGGGCTGGACGTGTACGACGCGGCGGCGGTGGCGGCGCTCAACGCGCGCGGCGACCGGCTCAAGGCCGGCCTGACCAAGGCGCTGTTCGCGACGGGCGCGTACCCGGCGGCCGACGCGGCCTTCCTGCAGGACGTGCGCGAGGTGGACAGCCTGGCGGGGCCGACGCTGCTGTACACGGGCGCGGACGCGGCGCCGCGGGCGCTGCCCAAGGTCTTCCTCGCGAGCCGGGGCAGCATGCTGAACCTGCGGTTCACGGGGCCGGAGGCGGGGCAGTGGCACAACCTGTACTACCACTTCATGCTGGAGCAGGGCATCTACATGGCGAGCCGGGGGTACACCCCGCTGAACTTGGCGCTGACCGACGCGGACGTGGACGCGTTTGTGGTGGCGGCGACGGCCTTTCTGGAGAAGTACCAGGAGGCGCTGAAGGCGTAGGGGTGGGGGGAAGGAATAGAGAATAGGGAATAGAGAATGGGGAATCGAATAGAAGGAAAGGGAACAAGTTGTTCACACTCCATTGACTTGCTACGGCTACATACAAGAGAAATGCAACAAAACACCCCCCTACGCCCCCCCACAGCACACCGTCCTGCTTAAAAGTTGATGTAGCTCAGCAGACGCTTGAAGAGCGGCTGGGCATAGTAGTTGTCGAGGTGGTCCAGCTCGGCAGCGGTCAGGAAGCGGCGGCCGCTCTGGAGGTCGGCGGTCTTGGGGTCCTGGAAGCGGGTGCGGTAGACGATCTTGTAGCCAATGTAGGCGACGATGAAGAGCGGCATGCACAGCATGTTCTGGAAGAAGACGGTGGCGCTGGCCGCGCCGGAGACGGGGCTGGCCGACACGTAGATGGTGCAGACGAGGGTGAAGAGGGTGACGAGGAAGAGGTAGGTGGGCGCGAGCGGCCACCACCTGAGGCGGAAGGCGTGGGGCAGCGACAGGGCCGGGTCGCTCTGGGCGGCCAGGGCGCGGTGCATGCAGTAGTTGGTGAGCGGGATGGTCAGCCAGGCGAAGAAGGTGGTGGTGGCGGAGACGGAGCTGAACCAGGCAAAGGCGGTGGCGCCGCCGGTGGAGAGGTTGATGTAGGTCATGACGATGCTGACGAGGGCGCAGCAGGCGGTGGAGAAGAGCGGGCGGCCGTAGCGGTCGACGCGGGCGAAGATGGCGGGGAAGAGGCCCATGCGGGCCATGGCGGTCTGGATGCGCGAGGCGGTGAACATGCTCTCGGAGCCGATGCCGGCGAGGCCGACGAGCAGGACGGCGTTGACAATGTCGGGCAGGACGCGGATGCGGACGCGGTTGAGGATGATGACAAAGGGCGACTTGGCGATCTCGCTGCTCTTGTCCAGCAGGGCCGGGTCGGTGTAGGGGACGAGGACGCTGATGTAGACGCAGGCGGACATGTAGATGAGCACGATGCGCACGACCAGGTTGGTGCTGGCGCGCGGCAGCTCCCAGCGCGGGAAGCCGGACTCGCCGGACGAGATGCCGATGATCTCCTGGCCGCCGGTGGCCCAGGAGGCGAGCAGGAAGACCGAAGCCACGCCCTTGAAGCCGTGGGGGAAGGCGGCCAGCGACGTGTAGTTGTAGCCGCGGTCGATGGCGTCGCCGCCGTAGCCGCAGCAGATGACGAGCATGGTGAAGAGCACAATGAAGGTGACGCCGACCTTGAGCACGCCCGTGCCAAACTCAAACTCGGCAAACGCCCGGTTGGGCAGCAGGTGCTGGCCCACGACGATGAGCAGGTAGATGGTGTACCACACCGCCGTCGGCACCCGCGTCGTCCAGTACGAGAGCACAATCGGCACCACCGCGCCCTCGGCCGCCACCACCGTCAGCGCGCCGAACCACTCGCAGAAGCCAATGGCAAAGCCCAGCGCCGGGTCCACGAACCGGCTCGCGTGGTCGATAAACGACCCACTCGTCGGGAACAGGCACTGCGCCTCGCTCAGGATGTGCAGCATGCACATTGCCATCGAGCAGATCAGCCCGTACCCGATCAGCATCCCGGCCGCCGACCCGTTGCGCAGCGCCTCGCCGCTCGACACGTACACGCCCGACCCGATGTTGGCCCCGAGCGCAATCATCTGCACGTGCCGCGTCTTGAACGACCGCCGCAGCGCGCCACGCTGCGCGCGGACGCCGCCGCCATACTCGTCGCCCTGCTCGGCCGGCACGGCCGTCTTGACCGACTCGCCGGCGACCTCGACCGACTCGCGCGTCGGCGCCACCGTGATGTTGTCTTTGTTGTCCATTGGGG
>PCDN01000003.1:1920112-1945770 GCA_002778105.1 Ceratocystiopsis brevicomis
CATTGTGGAGGACGTAAAAGACCGAGACCGCGAGATGGCGGTAATGTATGGGCCGTGTATGGATGGGCCTATGAAGGATTGTATGAGAGGTATGACGCAGGTCCCTTCCTGAATGCCAAGCGAATTGCCTTGATCCTCGAGGCGACTTGTTTCGTTGGGTTTCCCTGCTCAGATAACACCGTCACCATTCTTCCGGGCTCTTTCCTTCCCGGGACAATCCAAAGATACCAGTCTGGTGGCTAGACACGGCCCGGAACCGCCCGGGTAGCAGCGATGCACTATAGGCGCTATATGTGAGTGGTCCGAGTATACGGAGTAGGGGAAAACAAGTACTATAGGGAAAACAGGGGACTGACTGTAGGGGGGACGCTACTGCCTCGATGGCGTTAAGGACATGCCCAGCAGGCGTGCTTCTACGTAAAAACAAAAGGAGAGACAAAAGATGAATAGAAGGAGAGAGTCAACAGCGCATCCAGGAAATTGACAGCCGAGTACTCGGCCCGGGGAAAAGATTTTGCCGCATGTGCACCGGCTCTCGGTTTACGGCGGCTTCCTAAACAAGCAATTGCTGTTTTGCGCACCGAGAGCAGGGCGCGCCTGTCTCCGTGGAGCTTGGCACTTGCCATGGTTGCTGGCAACGTAAGATAAATGCTCGCAGAATAGGAAAAGACTGCCGGTAACGGTCGAAATAGGAAAGGGCAGACGAACGCGGCAAAAGTCGAAAAAAGGAACGAAGCTGCATGACGCGCACGCACCTGCTCCAACGAGCGACTGGACCTTCACGGAAAACAGGAAGCAAGGAAGAACCCGGCACTTTCCCGGGAGGCTTTGCGCGCCTTCCTCGGGCGAAGCCGCCGACCGTTCTAGGATTGGGAGGGCGCCGCCAATCCCAGCCGGGCGGTAGGGCTGCCTCTTGGAACCCTCGTAGTGTCTTTTAGCAGGGCATACGGCGCGCTGGAAAGGACAAGAAATAAAAAAAAATAAAAACTATGCCGGAAATGTGCCCAGCTGAAGGCGAGTTGCATCGCCGACCCGTTCCTGCTCGTCTCTTCTGGAGCCACGCGGCTGTTGCTGTAAGACGCGATATGCGAGAAAGAAGTCGCCCAGCAACGATGTGATAGACACGAGTAAGATACGAGTATTATACAAGTAGTAACAAGGAAGGAGCATTGCCGAGGAATCTGCTCCACAGCGCCTCCGGCACCAGATCGCCCAAAAATACCCCTAATACCCCATACTTCCCGTAAGATACTTTGCTTACTCGTATTTTTCCCAAAGCGGCAATCTGACGATGCACGCCGTCTCAGCTCGGGCGGCAGCCATTGCGATCGCCAGTACATGCACGCTACATGTCCTTTGTCTACTCATACTCGTAAGAGACGACCTACCGTATTCGCATAAAAAGTCCTTTGAAAAAGAAGCTTGATCGTAAGGGGGACTATGCGCCGACACGACTTTAGCATGAGCTTGCACCAGAGGATCCATCTGCTCTCGCGGCCCAGAAGCAGGCAGGCTAACGCGTATGACCGGGGCGGCTACAGCGGAGCGCTGTATGGTGAAGGGTCGACGCAAAAATGGTGTGGTTCGCCTTATCAACCGATCTCTTTGTTCCCTGCTTTGCAGCGCCGTCAACTCCCCAGCCGCCCCCTCCCCCTTCTCTGGGGGAGCCCGATCCCGATGGCCCCGTATTTTGCTAGGGCAGGGAAAGGACCAAGGCACTTGTAAGTATCTTAGTGAAAGTGGCACGACAGAAGCACATCGAATGGTGAGATGATGGAATGGCGGGATGGGCAGCAGCGATGCCCCCCGGTCGCTCCCCGGATCGTATTCGTATTCGAGGAAGCGCATCGTGACGTTGTCTGTCACATGTACTTATCTTACGAGTAAGGATCTTAGGTACTCCGTACTTCCAGGGAGCAGGAGCAGACGTCGCAAGCATTACGTACAGTGCAGTACAGTAAGGATATCAGCGGAGAGCGCTTGCTCTGGCGCGATGCAACGGCACGCAGGCTAGATATGAGTAGGCACGAACGAAGATTCAATCAATCGACTCTGCTGCAGACCACAAGACAAGATAAGAAAGAGGGACGGGGGGGGGGACCAAGGAGCCAACCGAACAGGGAAAGCAAGGAAGGGTCTTGGTTGCGGCGGAGCCCAGACAGGCTACAGAGGGCGGACGACAAGAATGTGCAGCACCCAAAAGAGAAGAAAAGGCCCCCCTTGGTCACTGCGCCCGGAGCATGGATCAGGGGTGGTGCGCGCCGGACGAGACTGCCGTCTCGCCCTTCTGAAGGAGCGCCCCAATGCAACGCACGGCGGGCCACCTGATCAAAGCAGAGCAGGGTTGTCATCACAGAAAGACGCCGGTGCGTGAGGCGATTGGTGAGGTTCCTGTTATCGTCGAACAACTGAAAGTGGCTGGCTGTTCTTACTTCGTTAAGACCGTAAGGGGGGGGGGGCTAAACCCTACGAAAGGGAGCTGAGGCTCGGTCTCGTGGACAGAGAAAAGCAATTTAGATCGATTGAACGGTCTTTGTTGGAGTGATAAGACGACAGGGTGATGTCGTATCTTACAAAGGACCTATCGCGAGCAGGGCAACGGCAAAAGTCTCGGAACAGCACAGGAAGATACATACCGAGGCGGCCACATTTGTTTTCTTTTTCTGGTTGTTGCCGACTCCTTATTCTGCTTTGATTCCACGGCTCTTTCTGACTTGGAATTTGGGAAAAAATGAAACAACAGGCGGCCAGCTCTGCTGCTCGGTATGACTCGAGCACGCTGCTTTCTGTCTCTTAATCGGTTATGTGTCATTATGTATTGTAGTTTAATTGGATGTCTTCTCTACTCACACAACAACCAGCTTCATTACCCCCCCCCAGCATGCACGATACAGTCGTCATGTAAACGAGGAGCCCATCACAATGCAATACCCATTGCCACATGCTGCTGGGCTTCCCCATTTTTGTTTTTGGCCTTCCACAGGCTCATGTTTTGATGAGCCTGATCCACAGGGCAACGTTTGGCAGTCCCATACGACTACGCTCCTGAAACCCCAATGCAGATAGTTCCCACTACGGCATGAGATACAACCGTCGCACATCTTCGTCCCGCATCTGGACCACCGGTATGAGCCAGCTTGACGTGGCAGGTATGGCCATCTACGTCCGCGTTTGACGTGCGATCCTACGTCGCTTGCACCGCCCACAGAGGAGGACTGGCAATGCGCTGGCTGTTGCCGTGTGGGGAACAGGTACACAAGGGGACGGTGTGTGACAAAGAGGATACGATACGAGAGCGTGTGCGTCTATCGTCTATCTGACGAACCACGGGCCGGACAGTCTGTCATGTGTGTTTGAAATCGTAACCAAAAGCACCGCTCGGCAGGGCAAGGGAGAGAGGGGGGGGAGATAACAGGGCAGCAGCATGAAGCTAATTGGAGATGGGGCGCACCAAAGGAAGGATTCAAAGAGAGACGGCAGCAGCAACGATAGCAGAGGATCCTTCCTGTCTACACCGGGTGGATCGCCGCCGACACGGAAAGCAAGGCGGGGGGGGGGAAAGGGTCAAGAATGTCCTTGTTGGGGAGAGGAGTATCACAAGCGCCATGCGGAGATACTTTCCACCCCACTGTGGCCTATCTCTCCTTGCTGTAAGATACCCCGTAAGGTCTGGAGGGGATCCATTGTGGCGAGAAAGAGATATGAAGGCAGGCCCAAGGTGGGGGGGGGGGAGGTAGAAGCGGTGTAGCCGGGGAGTGGTAACGGGGGGGAGGGAGAGTTGGGGGGCAAGAGGAAGAAGAGAAAAGAGATAGGGGAGGACAGATTGGGGGAAAGAGGCTGGGGGCGAGAAGGCAGATCGGGCATGAATATGAAGCGAGGAAGAGGCGGAAGGCTGAAGGAGGACAAATCAAACGAAGATGCAGCACCAGTCTTGGCTCATGACCAGAAGGGCTTCGGAGAGACCGCCAGTGGCTTGCATGTATGGCGTAGAGGAGGGTAGGGAGGGACAGGGGAGGGGGTGCAGGTTTTGCAGTCATGAGGGCAAATTGGGGGCTGGATTTTACGAGTATGGACAGAGAACAAGAGACAGGGAAAAGGCAGTGTATAGGGATGAATACGAGGGCTGCGTGCGGCTGGCTGGCTTATACCAAGCACTTGGCGGAAAACAAGACGGTAATTGCCGATGCTGCAATTGGAAACTCCCAAGAATTCTGGTAATAAACACCTTGATGGGGTTTTTTTTTTTTTCATCTTGTTCCCGTCGCGACGACTCGTTTTCGTGATGGGATGCGGTCGGTTTTCGCGGTAGACGTTATAAGCGGTGGAGCCCGGGCTGGAATGCTACGACACCTGATTGGTCCAGGTGGCCGGGGACGGGCGCCCCGAGATGGGTAGAAAAAAATCGGGCAAGAAAAAACCGGCCGGTCGCGATCGAGCTAAGGCGCTAAACGGGCGCGTAGGTCGGCATGGGCGATCAAAAAATTTTCATTGTCCACCATCCGTTTGCGGAGGAGGAGGATCGCTAGCTAATGGAGGGGAAGGAAGGAGCAGGGTGGCCCAGATCACCAGGCGTCTCGGACAACGAGCCATCATGCAGTACTTTCCGTAACGAGAAATGAGATGAGTGGAACCCCATGGACCTTGTGTGCCAGCCAGGACGTTCTTTCCTGGCACGGCAGCGCGCAGTTCGCGCCTTCCATAGCGACGCACGCCAGTGTTCCTACTCCGTAGAGCAGCACGGGATCGAAGCTATGGCCACTTCAGGGGAAGAATGAGGGCCGCCAGGGAGGGCAGCTGCAGCTGGCGGCTGGCGGCTGGGTTCCCTGTAAATATTACGTATTACAGGGGGGGGACCGCCTAGCGGGTCCGGCCCTCCTTTCAGGAGCAATAGTGCCGAATGCCCAAGACACAGCCAGTCGTAAGAGCAGCATCGCGACACAACGCATCCGCACCCGACGATCCCTTTCCGTGCGCACGACGAACGACGACGAACGACGACGAACGACGACGAACGACGACGAACGACGACGAACGACGACGAACGACGACGAACGACAACGAACGACACAACGCAACGACCAGCGAACGAGCATTCGACGACTGATCCCGATAACGTACTCCCTCGTACGGGCTGGGAGGATCGTCTCCCAAAACTACAAGCCGATTGATTCACAAGCAGGATCATGACCAGCTCCCCCTCTGGGGACGCTGCTGCGGCAGACCCGAGCAGGTCTGTGACCCCCCCCCCCCTCGTCTCAGCTGGCGCTCCGGCCGCTCTTGTTGTTGGCAGGCCTCCTCTACACATCTTCACCGAAATTGTGGAGCAAGCGCAACGGACGTCTCTGGGCGCTTTGCCGTCGTCAGCAAATGTCCTCAAATAAACGGCCCGACCGGCGCAAACATGGTCGTGTGGCAGCGCTGTGGGCATGGGTGATCCGCCCGCCTAGCCTCCGTTGGCCCAAGCCAGGGCTGGACACGGACACAACAGCGCTGCACCAGAGGCCGCCCAGCTGAGACGAGCAGCCCACCCCAGCACGCCTGGCCCCCCGCCCCGCCTCCCTCTACCCCCTACCCTTTTCCCTTCCCCTTTCTCTCGTACTTGCCCAATTCTGTCGTTGCTGACGCGTCGATCCGGCCTGTGCAGGCAGAGACGCCCTGTACAGATCGTTTTTGTCGGAGCGGGTGCTGTGGGCTGCTTCTACGCCTCGCGCCTCCACCAGGCAAGGCTTCCCCCTGGCCGTGTTGTTGTTCCGTGGTTGCTTGGCTTTGGCTAACACGCAGCAGCCGCAGGAGGGCGTGCACGTGTCGCTGATTGGGCGGTCCAACTACCAGGCACTGGCCGAGAAGGGCGTGCGCCTGCAGACGCACACGTTTGGCGACTACGTGTTCCGGCCGCACGCCGTGTACCCGTCCGTGCCAGCGGCAGCGGCGGCACGTGCTGACGGCGGCTGGGACTTTGTGGTGGTGACGACCAAGGCGCTGCCGGACCGGGTGGACGACGCGGCGACGATTGCGCCGCTGGTCGGGCCCGGGTCGACGATTGTGTTGATCCAGAACGGCGTGGGCGTTGAGGCGCCGTACCGGGCGCGGTTCCCGGACACGCCGATTGTCAGCGGCGTGACGGTGATCAGTGCGGAGCAGCTGTCGCCGGGCGTGGTGCGGCAGAACCGGTGGACGCGCCTGCACATCGGGCCGTACACGGCGTCGGCGGAGTCGGAGGCTTCTGCGGCATCGGCGGCGCCGGCGGCGCAGACGGAGCGGCTGGCGCAGCGGGCGACGGAGGGCGTGGCGCGGCTGACGGACTGGTGGACGCGGCTGGGCAGGATCCGCGACGTGGAGGCGCTGGACGAGATGGGCCTGCAGACGGTGCGGTGGCACAAGCTGTGCATCAACGCGGCGTTCAACCCGTCGGCGGTGCTGGCGGGCGGGCGCGGCAACGCGGACATGGCGTCGGACGCGGAGCTGCGGCGGCACCTGCGGGCGGTGATGGACGAGATCTGGGCGGCGGCACCGCAGATCCTGGGGCGGCCGTTCCCGGCGGCGCTGGCGACGCCGGACCGCATCCTGGCCAGCACGGACCGCAACAAGGGCGCGCGGCCGAGCATGCTGCTGGACTGGGAGGCCGGGCGGCCGCTGGAGCTGGAGGTGATCGTGGGCAACCCGGTGCGGATTGCGCGGGCGCGGGGGGTCGAGCTGCCGCGGATGCAGACGCTGTACGCGCTGCTGCGGAGTGCGCAGGCGACGCGGGAGGGCAAAGAACGGGGTAAGCTGTAGGCAGGCAGGTTGGTTGGGTTGTATCGCGCAAAAAAAAAAAAAAAAACATTGTGTTATCGTGTTGTCTGTGCTACTTGGCCCACGGCGCCCGCGTGATGCTGGTCTGCGCCGCTGTTGTGCCCCGTCCTCCACCGGGTGCGGTTGTCCGTGCTGTCGTCGCCGGCACCCGCGTGTACGGAATGCCGGGAGTGGTCCCGGGTGGCATCCCGGTCGGCAAACTGTTGCTGCTGCTGCTGCTGCTGCTGCCACCGGGACCGCCGCTGGCCGGCTGGCTCGCCAGGTGGACGGAGGCGGCGGGCGCGGCAGCGTCCGGGTCCGGGGCCCAGGCGAACAGCGAGCCAAAGGGGAAATGCTGGACGACGGGGAATTTGGCGAGGACCTCTGCGTGGTACATTTTGAGCATGCCCTTGTTGATCTTGGCCCAGCCGTCGCGGATGCCGGAGACGTCGTAGAGGATGGGGCTGTGTTCCCAAAAGGGCCCGCGCTTGACGTCGCCGATGAAGGCGACGGCGGCAAAGTACATGTTGCGGGTGCGCTGGGCGGCGACGGCGGCCGGGCGCAGCACGTCGGCCGGGCGGGGGGCGCGGGGCGCGGACCCGGCCTGCGGCGTGGCCCAGCCGGCGCGCGGGCCGACGGGGGCGGCCAGCTGGGCGGACCCGAAGATGTAGGGCAGGAAGGCGTGGTCGTCGAGTCCCCAGACGCCGTGCGAGCCGGCGGGCTCGAGCGTGTACGTCAGGATCAGGCGGCGCACGGCCTGCAGGTAGGGCTCGACGACGCCGAGCACGATGCTGCGCTCGACGGCCTCGTCCGGGTTGTCCGGGCTGGGGGCGGCGCCGTCGCCAAAGACGCCGAGCTTCCAGAGGCTGCCGAGGAAGGCGAGGAAGCTGAGCTCGTGGCCGGTGCCGTAGTCGAGGCGCTGGGCGCTGCCGAAGCTGCCGAGGAAGTACTCGCGCAGCTCGTCGGCGGCAGCCGGGGCCTTGTCGGGGCCCGTGGTGTCCCACACCCCCGCCAGGAGGAGAGCGTCCGCCCGCTCGGCCAGCAGCCGGTGCCACGTCCGGAAGCTGACGTTGCCGAACCGCCGCGGCCCCGGGTCTGGCGGCGCCTCGTCGATCAGCGCCACCGCCTGGGCCAGCAGCTGCTGCAGCCGGCGCACGGGCGGCGGGTCGTCGCGCGGGCCGTCCAGCACAAAGGGCGCGGCGCCCTCGCGCGGCAGCACGGCGTGGTTGAGCTGCAGCAGAAAGACGCCCAGGTCGCGGTACGCCTGGCTGGCGAGGAAGACGGCCACGTCGGCGCCGTCGTGGATGCGCTTGACGGGGCGCACAAAGGCATGGCCGCCGGCCCCGGCCACGGCCGGGAGGCGGGCGAGCTTGGGGAAGTCCGAGACGGGGGGGGCGGTGGCGGTCGTTGTGTTGTCCACGGTCGTTGTCGGGGTGGTCGTCGTCGTGTCGGTGGCCTGTGGCTGCTCTGGCGCCGAGCCCGGTGGCGGGCCAGGGCCGTCTGTGGAATCCATCGTCTGTCGGGCTTGTTGTCTTCTGTATCTGTGGCCGTGCGTGATCGGGGTGATCGTGTCTTAGTCGTTTGCAAGATACAGAAGAGTATCTTCCTCCGTCGTTCGTTCCGTTGGTTTTGGAGCCTTGTGCTCCGGGGCCTACCCCACTATGACGCAGCTGCCAACAGCTGTTGGCCCTAGCTAGCAAATTTGGCAAAGTCTCCTCGTACATCTCCTTTCCCCCCCCCCCCTACGCCGTATGAACGATGACGAGGGATGGCGACAGTGGACGGGGCAGCCGTGGCCGGGGACAGGGGAGAGGCCGTGGCCAGAGCGGCCGTGGCCAGAGCGGCCGTGGCCAGAGCGGCCGCAGCCAACCCGGCGGCGCTCCCCGACACGACCCGTCCAGGCAGAAGGCCGCTCCCGCCAACTGGCCGCCCGACGTGGTGTACCTGACGCGGCCGGTGTACGCCGGTCTCTCTGCACGCCAGCGCCAGATGCTGCAGGCCCAGCCCGGCAACGGCGGCGACGGCAATAGCAACAGCAACGGACGGCGGCCGGCTGCGCCGCCGCTGTCCGAGATCCCGCCGATCCTGCCCTTCGGCCCGAGCCCGCGCGTGGAGATCCGCACGATCTCGGACCCGACGCACCCGGCGTGCGGCCAGCGCGGGCTCTTTGCGGCGCGCCCGCTGTCGGCCGGCTCATTTATCTTGCCGTACCTGGGCGTGTACCACCGGGGCAGCAGTGGCGGCGGCGGCGGCGGCGGCACCAACCCACACAACAAGCACGAGTCGGACTACGACCTTTGGCTGGACCGCGACGCCGACGTGGCCGTCGACGCCGTGCGCCAGGGCAACGAGGCACGCTTTGTCAACGACTACCGCGGCACAGGGCAGCCGCGGGCCAACGCCGAGTTCCGCGAGGTGTGGGATCCGCGGCGGGGGGAGCGCGGCATGGCCGTGTTTGTGCGGCCGGGCGGGCGGCGGCGGCTGCTGGGGGGTGGCCCAACGGGCATTGCCCAGGGGGAAGAGATTCTCGTGAGCTACGGCAAGGGGTTCTGGGAGATGCGGCAGAAAGAGGCGGCGACGGCGACGGCGACAGCAGTGGACAAGGGGCCAGACGGGGTCGACCGAACGGCTGCGTTGACTGTGAGCGAAGAAGAGAAAGACACGAGAGAGAAGAGGAAAACAAAAGAAAAGGGATAGGAAAACAAAAGAAGAACGATTTGCAACCAGCGTGCAATGGGCCTCGTGCTCGCTTCATAAGCATCCAGAAGACTCCGCCAACTCCGTCATCATCTCCATAAGCAAGCCTGCCTCACCTCCGTTGGATGGATGCCGTTCGCTTCAAACTCGCTTCAAACTCGCTGTTTGGCGCCCCCCCCCCAACGGTCCGGCACATACTCGTAAGCGCTAGGCTTCCGCGCTATGGCGCCCTGGGCTGAATGGATCCCGAGTCTGCCGGGCCAGACCATAGGGCGAAATTCCCCCAATCTCCCCCCCCTTGAGCCCCGTAAAAAACCAAAGCCGGATCGGCAGCGACGCGAAATGACGGGGTGGTCCGGACCTTCCCTGTGATTTTTATTTATTCATGTAATTTTTTTTCTTTTTTTTTTTTTCTGCGTTTGTTCTTTCCGTATTCTCCGATTCTCCGAACCAGTCTGTTGTATTCTGTCATCTGCCATCTTTGGGGGGGGGCTTTTTCTTCTTCTTCCCCCGTCAGAGCATGGTTGGTCGGGATTAAAGCGATTCGAGGCCGGACCCTCGAGAAAAAGAAGAAGCAAAGGAAAGAACAAAACGGCAACACATCCATCACCATGCGCTGGCATCGCAACCCCTTTTTCCACACGGCCGTGCTGCCGCCGTCTGTGGCGCCGTCCGTACGGCCTTCGGCAGACCTCGACAGAGCCACTGTCGCTGCCGCCCATGCTGCGGCCACCGCCGGCCACGCCTCCTCCTCCTCGACTCACCCGGCCCCGGCACGCGCGTCCACCGACGGCAACGGCATCCGCGTCTCCTTTTCCCTGCCTCCAGACGGTACCGCCACCGCCGATGGCCATGACACCTCCACCGGCAGCGGCAACGACACCGGCGCCACGGCTGCCAGCGGCGCCCACCTCGTACAGCCTCCGCCTCCGCCTGCGCCTGCGCCTGCCCATGCACCTCCACACGGCCTTCTCGCCGAGGCCACCGCCCGTCTCGCCGCCGCCCACGGCCACGACCTGAGCCGTCACGGCAATGCCGCTCCTGGTGGCGATGGCCACACCCACCACTCCGACGACAGCGCCAACGACAGCGGCCGCGACTCGCCGCGCGCCAGCATCGGCGGCGGCGGCGGCGGCGGCATCCGCACGTCGCTCAGCGGCCTGCGCACGTCCATCGGCGCGCACCTGCACTACCCGCACCGCCACCGCGACGGGCCGCCGCGGCGCGTCGTGCCCAAGCTGACCATCTGCGAGCCGAGCGACCACCTGACGGCGTACCAGGCGTTTTACATTTTCGGGCTCGACGGCGTGGGCGCGTGCGTGCTGTCGGGGGGGATCAACTTTGCCATCGCATATGGTGAGCACTTCTTTCCTCCTCTCCTCTTCTTCTTTTCTTTTCACGTCCTAACCCCCCCCCCCAGCCATGTACAAAACCATCGACGTCCAAGAACACCCCATCCGCCTCTTCCAGTTCCCCAACACCATCGCCGGCGACGCCGCCCTCACCATCTTTCTCCAGTGCGTCATCACCTGGTTCATCGAGCTGCTGCTCGTCAACCGCGACCTCCGCTCCGGCCACATCCAGCCCATCGGCTTCCTCCCCGAGCCGTCCCAGCCCCTGCTGCGCTGGTTCCTGCTGCTCGACCGCCACGCGCCCCGGCCCCTGTCGCGCCGGACCAGCGGTGGCGATGTCGAGGCTGCTGCCGCCGACAATGCTGCCGCCACCCCCGCCACCCCCGACGACACTCCCGACAGCCCTCCTCCCACAGAAAAATACGCCCCCGGAACCTGGCAGCACTGGGCCGTCTTCCTCTTCTCCCAACTGCTGCGCGCCCTTCTCGTCGGCGTCGTCGCCTTCATCTTCATGTGGCCCATCGCCATCGGCATCATGACCGCTGTCGGCCAACGCCGCCCCGGCAGCCGCGACTGGTGGTTCGACGACTCCCAAGGCGCCCACCTGTCCTGGGCCGGCCCCATCTTCAAGCTCGTCTACGGCGGCGTGCTCGCCCTGCTGACCACCCCGCCCTTCACCGCCTTCTGGCTCGTCCGCTGCGGCTGGGCCATCCACGCGAACCACCGCCACCTGGCCTCGGCCTGAACTGGCGTCTTTGATTTCGGCTTTTGTTTTTGTTTCGGCTTCGGTTTCTTGATTCCCTGTCTTTGTTCTGCACTTTGTCCAACAGGCTCCTTCGCGAGCAACAGGCGTTCATCTTCTTGCATCTTCGAGAGAGAGAGAGAGATATATTGGGAAACGGGCAGATAGAGGAGCAAACGGACACATGTAATAATTGGTAATGATAAAAATTGATACTATACTGGGTTTTTGGGGGGGGGACGGGTTTTCGTGGTTGTGTTTTCGCGTTGTCTCCGTCAAGCTACCCACTGCCGCGGGTATACAGGTCTTGGGACCTTGTATAGCCTCGTGCAGCCTGCCTTGTTTGACTTTGTGATGCAGTCACGGCTCTCCTTTGCCTTTGCCAGTGCGGTTTTCGGATGTGGAGCTGTTTCCGCGCCCGCCGCGGCACAGGAGATTGTCGATTCGTTTCACCAAGGCGTCCTAACGCCATGACTGCGGCCGAAACGAATCCCCGGGCACCCATCTGTCGTAGCCACTGCCGCCGCCGCCGCCACCGCCATAGCCGCTGCCGTAGTCGTCGTCCCCGTAATCCAAGCCACGGTCCGGCGACCGCCGCCGATATGCATTGGTTGATGGGCTGTTCTCAAAGCCTGCACGCTCGTTCTCGTAGTCCTGCGGATAGTCGTCGTGCACATACGACGGGCTTCGCTCCTCGCGGCTGAAAGGCCGGTCGGCGTCATAGTGGTTGTTGTTGTTGTACCTGCTGCTTCTGTTGACCCTCGGCTGATCGCGCGAGGCATCCATTTCCTTGATCAGACCGCGCGCGCATTCCTCCTCAATCTGGGGCCGATCCTTGATGATAGACGTGACACTTGCCCCGTCGTTCAGCGGGTTTTTCAGATACTCCACCTTTCTGAAGCTCGTCGTCGTCGTGTTGAGCCACTCAATGCGAAACGGCGGCGTCGTCGACCACGGGATGTGCTTCATCCACTCCGACCGCGGATGTGAGTCCATCGTCTGCGACGCCATGCGCGCATAGCCCTGGAACGCCTCGGACTTGTGGACCGTAAAGAAAAAGATCACATTCCGACACGTGTCAAACGCTCGGTTAATCATGGTACGGTCCCCTACCCGGGTCACCCAGAGCCCGTCCCTTAGCGACGTCTGGATGTTCGCCCTGTTGTAGGACCACATAAGAAAAAACATGTTTTCTGGTAGTCGCCCCAGCTCTTGTCAGCAAAACACACACCACGAGCACAGCACTCTCCCTCCCGCACAGTAGAAGACACATACCGCCTCTGCGTCCGAGGACCAGCGGCTTTGAAACCCGCTCGTGCAGAGGTTTGCCAAACATGTCGTCCGAGAGTCCTTTCTCCGGCTTCCCCACCCGACTCTCGAGCGAGGCTCCGCTCTTGAGTTCTTCGTCCTTTACATCTGCAGCCTTGCTGTTGGGGCTCAAAACCGGGCAAGGACGCGTTGTCCGTGCCAACCCGGCAATGGTTATGTTGGTGGAAGAGCCCCCATCGGCAGCAAACCAAGGAGCACCCTGAGCCGGGCTGTTCGGCCCATTGGACGCGGCGCCTCTGATCCTGATCTCCCCAAATCCGCTGTTTGTATCCGCATGAAATTGGTTGGCATTCTCCGTCACTGCCGAAATTGGGTTGGGCGGCACGTTTGCATGCGCCTTGTCCTGCGGTTTGTCGGTTCGAGCAGGATGAATGGGATGAGGATCCTCGAAAAACGGTGTGGCGCCTGCCCCCTTAGGGGCGGGCTTTAGGGGCGGGCTCTTCTGGACCACCAGGTCCTTTTCGAATTTGATCAGCATAGCCCCTCCCCTGGGCGCTGATTTCGGAGAACGGTTGGCCTGGGCCTTGTTCTTCGAGGACATTCCGGTCCGAGCCGTTTTGGCTGGCCGAATGGTTTCCTCTGTCCTCGCGGTATTCTCGTCGAAAGGACGTTTGGACGGTTTTGGTTTTTGCTGGGTGCGGCTTCGTTGCGGCGATTCCTCTGCCACTCGAGCCTGGCGCTCGGGCGAAATGGCTACTAGGGCAGTCGAAACAGCTGTGTTTTCCGAAGCCGGAGCTGGAACAGCCGGGGCAGTTGTCGATGCAACAGCTGTAGCCTCTTTCGAGGAAGCCTCTTTCGAGTTGGCGGCCGCCGAAATTGGAGCAGTTGTGTTGGTAGCAGCTGAAGATGCAGCAACCGGAACGACTGAAGTGGTTGCGTCTGGGGCCGTTGAAATTGGAGCAGCAGTACCAATTTTAGCAGCCGTGGCGTCTGCAGCCGCCACTGCAACTGCCCCATTAAAATTGGCTGCAGAAGTTGCAACTGGGACAGTTGGGAGTGCAGCTGGGACTGGTGCAGAGATGACCGGTGCCACTGGAATGTCTGGGCCAGTTGAGGCGGTTGCAGCAGTTGCCGCTGGTGCTGGAACTGCTGGAGCTGCCACAATGCCCGGGGCAGTTGCCATTGGAGCCGCTACAACATCCTGGGCCGTGGCAGCATGAAGCTGACTCGGGCCCGGCGAAGATGTGGTAGACGCCCCATGGTTGAGAGCAAGACGCATCACCGACGGCGATGGCGAAACGGCCGGCTTCTTACCAGCCCAGCCGGCGGCTTTGGGCCCAAATTGGTCCAGAACCATGTTGTCCTGCTCCATTTCCTCCAAAAGCTTTTGTTTCTGCGCCTCGATGGCGTCGAGGGCAGCCCGTCGCGCGGCCGCGCGACGGTGGACTGACAAAAACTCCTTCCGGTATGCCTTGTCGTAAAAATTGGTAAACAGAAGCCAGTCCCGGAGGTCTTCGTCAATTTCGGCTTCCGTTTCATGGGCATCCGTAGCGGCATTTTGGGCACTTTCGGCCATTGATCGTCCCGTGCCGACAACAGAGCCATTGATCACGGGCTTGGTCCCCGGGACCATGTTCTCCTTTTCATGGTGGGCTGTCGTTGGCGACGCAGCAGCAGCAACCGCGCTGGTAACTGCTGTAGCCACGTTGCTGTTGGTGACGGTGGGCGTGAGGTTTATTGCATTGGCCAAAGCCATGTCTGTGTCTCGGATGAGAGCTTCGATGTCCTCGTCGCTCACCGACTGTCGATCGTTTTTCCCCCCGTTGGGATTGGGTGACTTTCGGCTGCCACGCAGTTGGAGCAGCTTCTGTCTGAGCTCGGCTGCGCGTGCCTTGACTTCCAAGCTCGCTGCTGTTTCGCGCATCGGTACGATCCTCGTTACCTCTGGCACAGCACTGTAGCAACGCGTGGTTCTGTCAGCTTGGTTTGAAGGCTTCGGTTCTTCTGGCTCCCTTTTTCTTTTCTCTGCCTTGCATAGAAAAGTTCCCCTGTTTCACTCTTCTCCTTTCCCTTCCTATGCCACAGGCCGGGAAAGAGCAGCGTCAAGTTGAATTGAGCCTTGGATGGAAGAAGTGTCCAAATTGTGGACATTGGCAAATCCGGATAAACGCCCAAAAAAAAACCACTTGTAAGATAAGTACAAAAAAATGACAAAAATAAACCCAACAGGCAAGAGAGAGAAAATGACCTTATTCCGTAAGTACCGTATTTTCCTCTTGTGGATCCTAGACCCAGTTTAGGGCTCTAACACCCACCCCACTTACTTTGGAAAGGACAGACAAGGAGATGCGCAGTCGAACAATCGCTCCTTCCGTGATCTTTTTTTGTCTTATGGTTGGTCTTTAGTAAATAGTCTTACGGGCACGGCCCGTAGACACGGCCTAGCTCAATCTATGTCTTTTTTTTTTTTTATGCCGGCGGCAGAAATGAGGCGAACAGGATGCCCTGTATGGATGCATATATGATCATAAACACGACGGCATGGCCAGCTATGTGGACTCGGGGTCCGCCGGCCAGGCTGGCGGCGAGCCAGGCATACCACAGCGGGCAACCGGACGAGAGGCGGGTGATGATCTGGACGTGGTAGCTGGTAAACGCCATGAAGGCAAGCAACAGCTGTGACGTAGCCATACATCGGATCAGGACGGCCGTGGCCGTGGCCGTGGCCGTGGCCGCGGAGCCTTTGTCACTCTTTTCAGTCTTCGCCCTGCTCAGCGTGCCGACGGCAGCAGGCGCGTCGGCCCATGCGTCCAGGCCAGACTGCGTCAACACCAGCAGCATGGGCGCCGCGAGCAAGAAAAGGGGCAGATTTGACAGGGTCCAGTAGCGGAACAGACCGGTGTTCCTAGAGATCATGCGTCAATGGGAGACGAACGCAAAAACGACAATAATGGCAATGCAAGAGAACGGCACAGACGAACCAGTAACGCCCCTGCACAAATGCGTAGATGCTGGGAACCGTGCTGTGGCACCACGGTCGCACGTCCTCATCAGGTACAGCCGATGGTGCAAGACAAAATTGCCGGTAGGCCACGGTCTGGGGGACGACGGAGCCGGCAGCTACTGCCAGGCCACTAAGGCCGGCGATGACGCCGGCAAAAAGGGGCTGGCGAAAGTCATTCTTGGTCGTCACGACCGTCTGCACAAGAGCCGAGGCGGCGGTGGCGGCATCGTAGGCAAAGACGAGGCCGTTGAGCAGTCCGTTGCTGCGGAAGATGGTGGCGACGCCAAAGAGGACGCCGGCCAGCAGGCGCAGTGGCGACGACGGCGATCCGAGGGCAGACGCGTAGGCCAGGTAGCCGGCAAACGTAAAGAGTGCACTGCCGCTCTCGGAGTAGGGTGCAGACAGGAAGAGGCCGGCGGGCGACAGGACATGGAGGCAGGCGGCGACAAACGCGATGCGGTCTTGACGTTCACGGTCGTCGTGTCCGGTGAGCTGCCGGTCGAGCGTTCTCACGAGCCGGTACAGCAGAAGAACGGCGAGCAGGTGAGCGGCGTGGACAAGGCCAACGGCCAAAACAGGCTCTGTGGCGGTGGCAGACGACTGGATCAGGCCAGCGTATACCAGGGCTTCATTGGTCAGCCAGGAAGGTCAGAAATAAAAAGGATAATAAAAAACCCGTTGTGCTTTCTTGCTTACCCCTGTGCAAGGATTTGACAGCCAGCGGCAGGCCGCTCCCAAAAGCCCATTCCTGCTCGTAGCGGTAGCCACGCCGAGCCGACTCGACATAGTAGATGGCGTCCCAGCTGGTTAGTCGTGCGACGAGTCCGTCGCCACTGCCAGCGGCGGTGCTGTTTTCGCCGACGGCGAGAAGTGCCCCCGACGTGTCGTAGGCGGGCCCGGCATGGGTGGCGACAACAGCCAAGCCCAGCAGAAAGGCCTTCCAGAGACCAAACACCGCAAGCAGACACCGGTACGGATGGCGGTGGTAGTCGGGCACGGGGAGGCCCGAAGCCGCGCCAGCCGCGGCTCTTTGCAGGTGTGGGGTGGCGGCAGACACCATGGCCGACGCAGTTTGTCAACGGCAAGATCTCGATTAATGTCGGCGATTCGCGCTTCACAGCCTTGCGGCGGACATTGGCACGTATCTTACGGCTCTACGTTCTACCGAAGCCCGCACGGGCCATCTTACGACAGTGTGTTGTCCACAGTGCATTCGTAAATATTTACACGGTTCCACAATTGAAACCTCGGCAAGTTCCTTTTAGCCTCTTTTTTTTGGCCTTTCAATCTCGCATGCATTCTCGTCAAAGCATTTTTTTTCTCGGTATATTTTGTCCATTCACTCGGTCCTTTTTCGACGTTCGACGTTTTCGACGTTTTCGACGGGCGACTATGGGGCGCTACCGTGAATGCCAAGACAAAAATTGCCTGCTCGGTGGATGACGGAGAGGAAAAATCAACAAGCGCTAAATAAATGAGTTCGGAAGACGCCTCCGTTGCTGGACGACGTGCAGTGTGGTCTGAGAGACTCGTGCGGGCTCGTACGAAAAAAAAAAAATTCGTACGAAGTGTGCTCGTACGAAGTGGCTTGTTGTCCGACTTTTGGGTGCAGCTGACGGTCTAGTCTGTGTTTTTCTTGCTGTGCGGCAGTAACTGCATCGTCTCTGCCACATTCTTCAGCATGAGAATCGATCTGGTTGTGTGCTTCTGCTGGCCCGGTCGCCGAATACAATCGCGCGCTGACGGGGAACGGACACGGACGTATCTTACACTCCCGTACGCTACGCACAAGGGATTAAGCAAGTGCCGCGTCGCGGTGGGTCAACGTCGGACGTCTTTAAAGTCCGCTCCGTTGTGTATTATCCTACTTGTACTCTTTTCTTTTTTCTTAGTGGGGGGTTCGGCAATGAAATGTTTTCCTATGCGTTTCTTCATGTTTCCACAAGGGCACAGATTTTTTCTGCATTCTCTTTTTTCGTCTCTATATTTCCCGAAGAGCTGTATTTCTCTTTGCAGCCACATTGCGCACAACCTCTTCTGTTTCTTTTTTCTCACCATTTCTTACTCGTACAGGCTTTTCTCACCACGTCTTACTCGCACGGGCTTCATCTTTATTTACTTCGCGTTTCGCCTTAGCGCATCTTCCGACGCCCCCACAGACGCCGTCCGTGGTTCTCTCCCAGCTTCTACTGCTGCCTGCCTGCTCTTTCCTTACGAGCGCGCATCGCGGCATCTTACGCACGCCGCAGTCCTTTTTATCAGGCTGCCATCTTTCCGTTTTTGGCGATATTTCTCTCTGTCTTTTTCTCCTCCTATTTCTGCCATTTGTGCACCAACACATTTTCTCACTCCCATCCATTGGCATCGCCGTTCTTGATCCTTCTGCTCTGCATCTTTACACCGCCTCGCATCGCCTACGCCGTCGTCTGACCTGCCTCGACTACCCCCTACTCAGCCGCCCCGCCCCACTGCAACCCAGTCTTCGCGCGGCTGTTTATTCGCTTCCACTTCGGGTTGCTTTTAAAGACGGCACTTTATTACAACTCCTGAGAGCCCGGCCCAGCCAAAATACGCCCCCCCCGGCACTGGCTCGACTCGCCCGTCCTCGCCTGCCCGTCCTCGCCTGGTCTTACTCGGCCTCCCACGTCTTGCCCCTACCCCGCGGCGTTCAAATCACTTGTCCAACCATCTTCGCCATCACCGCCACATTTGTCCCCCCGGTCTTTCCGGCAGGCTCGGAGTCCAATACCACCTGCTCTTCGTCTCCACCCTCACTGCCTCATTCACCTCCTTTTCAGCCCTACTCCATATTTACTCGTTTTTACAGAGTGATTTTTTTTTATTTTTGTCTTCACTTTTCTTTTCATCCACTATATTTCCCTTGTTCTTCTTCTCTTCTCTTTTCTCTTTTTTTTTTCTTTTTTTCCTCTTGCATTTCCTTCTTACAACCGCACATAGCCTTGCGCAAGCAGACCTGTTGGTCCGCCCAGTCACCACCCATGTCGAGGACCTAGATGCCATGTTCTTACACTCAGGTGCTAGCTTGCATGGTCACGAGTACTCCAAACCTGTCAACCAGCCTCTTCTTCAAGGCCGCAGGCGGTCTCCCCTTTTGATATCTTCCTTCACCTCTTTGCCCGTCTCCAGCGCGCCTACACCCTCTCCTGATCTCACCTCGCTCGGTTCTGCACCAGCCTCCGTTGCCAGGTCCAACAGCGTCGTTACTGGCGTCCTCCGCCGCCCCCAACACCTCCATCCGGACCACCGTCGCAACTCCGACAGTGCCGCCAACTTCAGTTCGCGGTTGTCGCACGTCGTTCGCTTCGTCGACCCGGTTGTCGTCGACGGCCCGACTGTCCCACGCTCTGCCAACCTACCCGCAATCGCCAAACCTGGGATTCTATCCAGGTCCAAGGAACCCATGAGCGAAGATGACTCGTCGTACGAGGCCTCTGAGGCGAGCTATGCAAGCGACCGCGTCGCCCGGCCACGCGCCACGTCCAGGGCCACCCGCCGCCGCCATGCCCAGCGTAAAAGCACCACGTTCCTCATGTGCCAGCCAGCCCCCAAACTAAGGACCAAACAACCGTTGCTCAAGCATCTGCGCCCGACGTTGCTGATGCAATTGCAACTGGTGCCGCCAAATGGCCGTCCTTTGCCCGTCGTCGATGTTTACCCATCGTCGTTGCTTGTCGGCAATGTTGCAGCGCCGCGCTTTTCCAAGCGTTTCCCTCGCCTCTTCGGAATCAACGGCGAATTAGGCTTACACGACACCCTTCTGGTCCGGAGCGATGACTACTACCGGGCTCGGCCGAATTCCTCCGATAGCGAACGCGAGGACGAGGATTTTGAACATCAGGCCTTGTTAGCTGTTTTCAGTCCACTGCGCGGCGAGTCCCGCTCCGAAATCGTTCTTGAAAGCGGTGCCGTCTGGGTCACATCGCCCCTACCAAACGGCTCCTTCGACTTTGTCCACGTTACTCCAGACGGCAAGACCACAACCGCGAGATGGGTGCACCGTCCGGCCACAAAGTTAATTACGCCGACCTCGACCGGGCCGGATGTCGCCGGGGCAGCTGGCGAGCCAGAGGGCAAGTTCACTTTCAGCATAATCGATCCAAACTCGAGACGACACCCCATTATGGCCACATTGACGAAAACAACGCTGGACATTCTCGAGCATTACACCACCGTATCGCCTTTGACAACCGGCCGCTACCCGCCTTCCAGATCGAGAACCCAGTCTCCCACCCCTGACGATGCCGAAGAGAGCAATGACGAGGAAACTTCCAAGGCAGGCTCTCCACGAGGCACACCCAGAAATGGTTCAGTGAGCAGCAAAGGCAGGACAACACTTCCGGTGGATCCCGCCCTTAAGGAAATTATCTCCATCAGCGCCATTTGGGTCGCTCTCCAGTCCGGCTGGGGACAGTCCCAGACAACGACTGCTTCTTCCGGCTCTGGCTGCATTCAGCGCTCGTCCACTGGCATGGGCCAGTTGCCAGAGCATTTTAACGAGGTTTCAAAGTCGAGCGAGACCATGGACGCTCGTGGCCGCGGGTCGCTGGCAAAGTCGAGCAGCCAGTCTTTGGCTGCGCCACAGAGCCGAAACAAGTCGCCGTCGCTTTCGCCACGCGCCCTGCTACGCAACCCGCTCTTCCCGAGGCACGCCAGCAGTACAGGTGCGGCATATGTCCGCCGTTTGCAGATGGTCGACTCGAGCGACTCAGATCGAGCGACGTTCCCTAGGCGGAGTCGCACCTTTTCGCGGCTCAGCATTGACAATCCGACCGACAAATCGACTGCTTCGAAAATGAGATGGCCTGGTGTCTCCCCGTCGTCATCAACACGGCGACAATCAGCTGTACTGCCATCGTCGCGTACGGATCTCCGATCCCTGGTGACGCCATCGTTGCCGAGTGGAGGACGTTCGGTTTCAGCCTACTTTGCTACGAACCCCCTGTCCCGAACCCGACTTGACGAGAACAGCGATACACCGATCGTGCAGAGCCCATTGGAAATCTCCCATGTGGAGGCTAGTCTTCCGGGCAGTGCCACTCTTTCCGCCGTGACTAGCATTCCCGTTAGTGTTGCCACCCCTCCACTTAAGCCTATCGACGTGTCTCGGCACTCGGACTCAGTGGCGGAGCGAGGCACAGCAAAATGGAAAAAGCTGGGCAACTGGTTCAAGCGACTGGGCGGACAATAGAAGTGTTGCTTTTGCTGGATCGTTGCCCTGGCGCCGCATGTGTTGATCGCCTCCCGCTCATACGTGCATTCTTGATTTTTATTTTCTTTCGTATGTCGTCTATGCCCCGTTATGGGACCTCTCTCCTTTCTTTTGTTATTTATTGTTTATTGGCCTTCTCCCTTTTCGGGCTGGAAGACATTACAAAGTGTATGTATGCATGGCTAGGTTGGAGTATGTTGGGCTCTTTGCGCTTGAAGATACCCTTTGTTTCTTATTTCTATTTGATGAATTCTGCATTCGTGATATCGTTTGTTCGCATTTGACCTGATACAACGAATCGGAGACGTATATATGAGAAAAGGAACTATAAATCATATGTATTTTATGCACTCTGCCGCTACAATCAAAGTCGCAACCCCCCCCCCCCGCAGCTCCTATAGTAACGATATATGTTACTGCTCTGCTAGAGCAGTGTGCGGCTCGCACCACGCTCAGAGCTTCGAAGCCACAGCATACTCCGCACTTCGAAGCGCGCCACGACACTCTGCTTGCGGCAGGTCCGCATCCCGGGCCGGTCTGGCGGCACTACCAGAGCCGTCAAACGTAGTCGGACGAGAGGCACCAGACGGGGAAACAACGTCCGCCGCATCTCCCGCCCCACAACGTTCAACCTTCAGGAGCGGAGTGGAATGCAGCATTGGCGATGTTGGCAGTTTGCGGTCGTTGTTTGGCCGGAGAGTACCCGTGGCAGCATCGCTCGGCGCGGCCTCATCGGCAGAGGTCGGGGTCGTGCTCGGCGCGGGCAAGTCCACTGAAGGGTCGGGTCGGGGCCGCGCGGGAAAGATCCTCGTCCGCTCCGTGCTCGTGCTCTACACTGGCGCAGGACTGCTCCCGGGGATCGTGCTGCTGCTGCTGCTACTGCGGCTGCTGGGATCGGCATCCTCGTTCTTGGGGGGGCCGGTCACGTTCACAGGCGCGCCGGTATTTTCGTCGATGAGCTCATCGCCCCGGACAACCACCTCGCGGTGCTGTATGCGGCGCATCAGGCTGATGAAGTTGGACTCGCGGAAGCGCGCCGCCGGGTGGCTGTCCAGCACGCCCACGATCTGCTCCGCCGTGCGGGCCAGCTCATCGCCTTCTTTCTGGCGCTGCATCTCCTGCTTCTCCTGTTGCCGCTTCAGTTCCTCGTTCTGCCTGACCCGTTCTTGCTCTGCTTCCATGGCGGCCTGCGCCTTGAGCAGCTCGTCGGCGTCTTCGGCGGCCTGCTCCTCGCTAATCTGGCTCTCGCCGGTCGCCAGCTTCTGCGCCTCCAAATCGTCTGCTAGTCGATCGACCGAGGCGGCGGAAACATCTTTTATATCTTGCGCGGCAGACTGGTCCCTGGTGCTGCCATCGCTCTGTTCAGCCGATGGCCCGTAGGTCGCCATCCACGCATCCATTTCGCCTTGGAAGTCGGTATCAGCCTCGAGCTGCGCAAATCGCGCCTCCAGCTCCGCTTCCGAGAGACCAGCAATGCCGGTGCCGGAGACCGTCGCGTCCGTTGTTGGAGAAAGCGGTTGCTTCTGGGCCAAAGAGAAATTAGGTGCATAGCTCGGCTGGGGTTGGTACGCATTGAACAGTGCCGGCCCCTGCATGCTTTGTGGCTGGTACATGCTCTGTTGCTGGTACAGGCTTTGCTGCTGCTGTTGTTGCTGCTGCTGCTGCTGCCGTAGGAGCATCATATTTTGCTGTTGTGCGAACCCACCAAACCCGGCCGCTGCCAAGTTTGGCGCCGGACCCAAGGACTGTAGGCCAGCCGGGGAGGTGAGGTTGGGCCCCCGCTGTGTGGCGGAAAACTCGGCAGTCCAGTTGTTGTGCATTTGACCGGGGGTCGAGAGGCCGACGGGGCTTGCGGCGCTGGGTACCGGCTGCGCGTACATCCCGGGCATGGGCAGCGGGTGCACCGTGCGTGACTGGAAGGCAGACGGACCAGCCATAGACGGCATCTGCATGGCTTCGAGCTGAAGGCCCGCAGGTGTGCTGGCGGAAAAAGCGCGGACTTCGGCATCGTTACTAGGACCAGCAGGCAGCGAGCGGAAGTTCTAGGGAGAGCCATGTCAGCAGCGCACGTAGACAACGCAGGAAGAAAAGAGGCAAGGAAATTTACCGAAGCACTCGGGCGGCCGGGAGCGGCGGTCGATCGATCTTGGTGCAGAGACCGGTCGCGATTGGTGTGCTCGCTGAAGCTCTTGAGAGCGGTTGAGGGACCACAGAGGCTGTCTGCCATGGTGTCGGTAAAGAAGGGAAAAAGGAGGGTCGAGGGAGGTGAAGTGAAAACAGAGAAAACAATCTGCTGGCTTTATCGTGCAGTGCAGGCAGGTGGAAGGAGTAGAAGGGTGAGGCAGAAGTAGGTGTAGATACAGCTGTAGGGTATCGGCAGGGAATGCAGGAACCGAGGTTGCAGGGGTCGTCGAGGGAATGAATCAAGAGGATGGAAAACGAAGTTTCTCTTTTATATAGAAGAAGACGAGAAATCCAAGCACATTATCCAAGGAGACAAAAATCAAGTTGACAAGAGAAACGCTGAAGTGCACCTCAAACAAAAGAACAAATGTGTCGTGATAGAAAAACCGCCGGTCTATTGTCTCGGCAAAGACAATGCGTCCCGGGGTAGAGGGAGTTTGGTGGAGCAATGGGTGAAAAAAGAGTTGATTGAGGAGAAGATCGGCCCACTCTGGGGGCCCCTCGCCTCAATCACAAGCTTTTGGCGGTGGCGGCGGCGGCAAAAAACCGCGCTTAATCATTCTGCCCGGTTATCGGATTTTATTTATCCCGGAGACCTGCAGGGGCAGCTCCGCGCTAGCACGCACTGGACAGATAGCAAGCGCAGTAAACAATAGGGGAGCACTTCAACGACTCGGAGCCTCGACGATTTAACGATACCGACGCGGCGCAGAAGAACACACACCGTGCATCTACCGTGATATCTGCAGCATACATTTTGCTCTTTTACGGCATCTCTGCGGCAACAGACGGACTTGCCAGAAAGGAGGACTGCTGTTTCAAGCTCGGCTTCAATCCCGCGGACGGTGCATTCAGACACGGCGACTCTTTTGTGGTCACTACAATGGTTGGTTTTCAAGACAAAGCAGCAATGAGGCAGAACCGCACTTCTAACGACGATCTCATCTTATAGGCAGCAACACGAGGGGTCTCAAATGCCAACCATGACGGCATGATTGTGTGTCTCCCTCCCTTACCCCCCCCCTCTGGGCTTCTCTCCCCGGACGGCATGGTACAGACAACCTGACAGTTCCCGCCTTTGAATAGCACGATGTCGCTCTAGACTACTACGGCCGGCGCATGGCAACCTGTTCGTCCGACCGGAAAATTAAAATCCTCGAGATCGAGAACGATACGCAAAGATTAGTCGACACGCTGAAGGGGTACGTAAAAGAGGACAAGAGGCACTGCAGAACATTCGTCTGATTCGTTGGCTGCAGACACGAAACCGCCGTTTGGTCTATTTCCTGGGCGCACCCCAAGTACGGCAGCATTCTCGCGTCGTCGAGCTACGACGGCAAGGTGTTCATCTGGCGCGAGCAGGCTGGCACGTGGCAGCGCCTGTTCGACTTTGCGCTGCACAAGGCGTCGGTCAACGTGGTGGCATGGGCACCGCACGAGGCAGGCTGCGTGCTGGCGTGTGCGTCGTCGGACGGCAGCGTCAGCGTGCTCGAGTTCAAGGATAACCGCTTCGAGCAGACGTCCTTCCCCGCGCACGGTCTCGGCGTCAACAGCGTGTCGTGGGCGCCGGCAACGTCGGCCGGAAGCCTGCTGTCGAGCAGTACGACGGGCAGTGGCTCAGCGGGTGCTGCGGGGGGTGCGGCGCCGGGAGCGCCGTTGGCCGGCCCGCAGAGCCGCCGGTTTGTGACGGGTGGCAGCGACAACGTGCTGCGCATCTGGGCGTGGGACGCGGCAGCGGCAGCGGCGGCGGGCGGCGCGGGCGGGTATGTGGCGGAGGGCGAGCCGCTTGTGGGGCACAGCGACTGGGTGCGCGACGTGGCGTGGAGCCCGACGGTGCTGCAGAAGAGCTACATTGCGAGCGCGAGCCAAGACAAGACGGTGCGGATCTGGACGGCGGACGCACTGGACCCGGCAGCGCACGGCGGGTGGACGAGCAAGGTGCTGCCGTTCGAGGCGGCGGTGTGGCGGGTCAGCTGGAGCTTGAGCGGCAACGTGCTGGCGGTCAGCACGGCAGACAACAAGATTACGATGTGGAAGGAGAACCTCAAGGGCGAGTGGGAGTGCGTCAAGACGATGGGGCTGTAGCAGGAGGGAGGGCGGTTGGGGACCTCTGTGCACGGGAAGGACGGCCACAAGACAAGGACCGGGGATGGACAGCATGATGCAGAGAGGGGCTCTTGATAATAAAAGGTCAAATTGTTGCTACTGCGAAAGACACCGTGCTGTCTGGGTGGTGTTACGGGATAGAAAACAGAAAACAGAAAAGCGGAGAGGCAGTTTCGGCAGAAAACGATGAGCGAAGGTGTATACTTGGACAGAGGACGAAGAGACAACGGAAAGGAACAAAAGTAAGACCGAACATGGCATGCAAAGAAACGAAGCGAGGAGGGGTTGGGCGGCGGGGGGGGG
>PCDN01000003.1:1945775-1962329 GCA_002778105.1 Ceratocystiopsis brevicomis
GGGGGGGAGGTGGCGCAAAATAAAAATAAAGAAATTGGAGAAAAACATGGAGAAAAATCATCAGCGCAGACCGATTACGCTCATCTCCAGCGTCCAGACGCGCCGAATCCACACCTTGAGCGGCCCGTCGACGCCCTCGACGTCGTCGAGGACGACGCCCTCCCACCAGCAGCGGCGTGCGGGCTTGCGCCAGAACAGCAGCAGCTTCTGGGCCATGCCGACGGCGCTGCTGCTCATCTCGCTGCCGCGGATGTCGGACCGCAGCCGCGCCAGCGCCAGGCTGCAGACGACGGCCTTGTGCGGCTCGCCGGCGCGGTGGCCCCAGGTGTCATCGTGGTCGAAGCCGCCGGCGGTGAGCATCTCGATCAGGTGCGCCTCGGTTGTGCCGGGCTCGTCGCTGCGCTTGAGCCCCGAGAAAATGCCGTCCTGGCGCAGCAGCGCGGCGGCCGCGGCGCGCTTGACCGCCAGCATGTCGACCTTTTGCATGCCGGCGCGCGGCGGGATCGCATAGAAGTCGAGGTCCTCGCGCAGCACGATGATGCCGGCGCGCCGCGACGCATCGTCCTTGTTGGCAGGCACGGCCGCCATCGGGTCGATGCTGCCCACGTCGGCGCCGTCGGCCGACGCACCGGCCGTGCTGTCCGCGGGGATGGACTGCGCCACGCCGCGGAAAAAGTCCAGCATGTACTGGAGCGATGACGGGTCATACTGATGAGTGGCTGTTGTTAGCATGGGAAGACGTTGATACCGTAAGAGACAAACGAGAGAACAACGCGTACATCCACCTGTATGGCGTCGTCGTAACCACCACCCATCTGCCCCTCGGGGAAGAGGCCGTTGGGGAAGAGCGACAAGAGGACAAACTCCGGGAGCGTCAACAGCTCGTCTCTCGACAGGGTGAAGCGCGTGCCCCTGGAAAGTGCGTTAGCAACGACGTCTTTCTTTGCATTGTCCAGAGAGGGGGCAGGCATCTATACCGGAGGTCCATCGTAATGGTCTCGTCTAAGCCGACATCGTCTAAACAGTGGCAAACGTGGTCAGCGAATGCGCGATGGCCTGCAGACAAGGGGGCGTGCGTCCTTACTGCTCAGGTTCGCCTGGGGCGGCCCTCCTTGCTGCACCTGCGTCAGAATGCTGGAGGCTCCTCCGGCGGCGGCCATCAGGAACGTAAAGGACGGAAGGGGACTGGATCCCTCCGAGTAGGCCGGCGGCGGTTCGGTTTCGTCTTCGCTGCTGGCGTTGCCCTTTCGACGCTTCGAGTCGGGCGGGAGCGCGTGCTTGGTTGCGTCTTGGAGACTCGGTGGCGGCGGCAGGCTCGCGGCGGACGACGAAGAGGAGGCTACGGCAATAACAGCGTCACCGACAGACGTGGATGTGCTGTAGAGCGAGCTGAACGACGGCGGCGGTCGTGGCGCGAGCGAGACGACGCCCAGGGGGTATTGCGGCGGCGCCTGTTGTTCCTGCTTCTGCTTCTGTTTTTCTTTGTGCTTCCCCTCCGGTGGGACGAGACGTCCACAGCACCCGTCGTCTGACTCGTCCACAGCTTCGTCGGGCCCGGCGAGAGGGTCGAAACCGGATGCGATCGTGGGATAGTGGGCGGGTGGTTCGGCAACGGCTTCGTGGCGAGGGGGCGCAGGAGCAGCGCGGCGGTCCTGCAAGTTGGGCAACACGGTGGAGGAACAAGGACAGACACTGCTGTCGGTGCGGTTCGTCGTTTCGGGGGGCCGAGAAAGGAGAAAGGAGAAAGGAGAAAAAGGGGGCCAGCGAGGCGGTTCGAGCGCGGTCAGAGTCGAGGAAGACGCTCGGTTTCGGGCATTGGACACGCAGCACGGCAGCGCGGAGAACAGAGAAAGAAAACGCAAAGAGACAGGATGCAGCAGGCGGCACGGCAGCAACAGAGGGGGTCCGGACAGAGACGGGTAGGGCGGTGCGTCGGTGAGCGAAACGCAGGGTTGCGCTTTCATGGGCTCGTTTTGGGCGGAGATGAAGATACAGAGTACGGAGGTACAAGCAACCAATACGCCCTAAAGCCCTTCTGAATGCAGCGCTATAATCCTCCATAAGCGCCCAGACTGCCAGCGCACTTTAGCCGCCCAAATCCCCCCTGCTTTGGGGGCCAATCAGCAGGCCCAATCGCGGGACGAAGAGTCAGGCCTGCATTGGAATGGGCTTTGCGCAGCCGAGCTCCCAACTGCTGACACGAAGATGCAAAGGCAGGCAGTCACTTTGCATAGGACCACGAATGGCGAAGAGTGGGTTATCTTGCCGAGGAAACAATCTGGCTATCTAGAGAAAGATCAACTTTCTGAGCATTCTGTTGGAAGAGCAAACAAAGCTGTTGCATCTGGCCCATTCCAACCAGCTGCTTGTTCCCGATCCCGTATCCCTTCACCCCCCTCCCCGTGGATATGTCCTCGGCACAGCGAGCCATCAAGGCCGCCAGCCCTGAACGCCTAGATCCATCGTGTGTAGGGGGGAAAGGGGAGAAGAAGGAGGGCGATGTGTGGTTGTTGGCAACAAACAGGTGCTTGGCAGGAACAAGGGCTAGTTGTCCAGATCGCTTGACCCCGTGGCTCTTCGCTTCTGTCTGAAAAAGGGCGGGAGACAGCAGGAGGAAAAAGAAAACAAAAGAAATAGGTGGTGCCAGCCAATAGGGCTTGATGTGTTGAAGTGAGACGAGAATGGCTTTGCATAACCGAGAAAGAATCAAAACAAATGAGAGGGAACAGAAGGCAAGGAGGGACCGGTGGAGAGATGTATTAACAAAAGAAAAATGAAGGGAAAGAGAGTCAAATGGGCAATCTGGATGTCTCTCCAGCCATACCTCCGCCTTTTCGGTCCATCGTGTCCGCACGGATAGTTGCGCGAGGCCCTCCTCTCCCGGGCGGCAAAACATGGCCGTTCTCCTCTCGCCCCCGACAAAAAACAGCACAACTGGAAAAAACAAGCACACCGGCACGGACGTACAGAAACACAAAACAAGCAGTGCAAAGAGAAAAAATGGGGGAGAAAACCGAAGCCAGAACAGGAAGAAATCACAAGCACAAAACTCCCAAAATGGTGTTTCAATCTGGTGACAAAACCCCCCCGGTCTGGTACGGTCGTCTCGGATCCCCTTACTCGTGGTAGCATGCTGTGATGCGCGTGCCGCGTGTTCGGTGAAGTGTTTCCGGAAGGGGGACTTTGTCGGGAGTTGCAAACGAAAAGAAAAGCCGAAAAAAGCAAAGCCCAAGCGAAAAAAAAACCAAATCAAACAGTCCGCTCGGCGCTGTCCAGACAAAAGAGGACAAAAGCAGGAAAACAAAGATCACAGAACCCAAACGCGACGCAGACCCCTCCTTCTTCTTGCACAACACTTCTCTTTTCGTCCATCCGCACAACCACCAGGGTTGGCCTTCGGAACTCTCTTGCTATGCCTTTCACGATGGCATCCATCGTCACCGCTCTGCTGGTTCCACCAGTTCTTTTTTTTTTTTTTTTTGGTGTGGTTTTTCTTTTTCGATTTTTTCGGGGTTCGGTGGTGGTTGTTTGGTGTAGTTCTTTTTTCAAAACAGAAACGCCATCGGGCGAAGCAAACGCTGGAAACCTGCGTGGATATAAATGCGTCGTGTCGTCATCAAAACATGATATGTCGGTCTCTCGTTTAAATCGTCTTGGGCGTTCGCGAGTTTGACGCATCAATGACGTCGTCCAGGTGGTTGCACAGGGCGACGAACAGGTCGAAAAACAGCTTGCCACCCTCTCCACCCTTCTCCATCTCGGCCTGCATTGTGCCGCTGCGCTTGAAGGTCTTCCGGCAGCGAATAATCAGGGCCAGATAGTGTGCGCGCAGGCGGCTGTCCGAGTCGGGCGTGTGCGCGTAGCAGTACTGGGCACTGCGGATAATGGTACCAACGTCGATACCACCCTGCAGCCCCTGCTTGCGCAGGGCGAGGCGCTTGAGCTCCTCGAGTCCGTACCGGTCGGCCGCACAGTAGATGACCGTGTCCCGCAGCAGGCGCTGACCCGTACTGGCCAGGAACACGGTTGCCTCAACGGACGCGCCCGATGGGGCCGCCGTCGAGCCCGCGTTGGGCGAGCCGCCGTGGTGGCGGTGGTGGCCTGAATGGGGGGACGCAGCCGGCGTGGCCCCCCGGTGTTGTTGGTGCTGTGCGGAGTCCTCCAGCTCCCAAGAGTTGTGTTGCTTGCTGTGCAGCAGGCGGGGATAATAGTCACCCTTGTAAAGATACTCCAGCACGGCAGAAAAGATTTCTGGGTCCTCGTCCGGCAAGGCGATCCGCTTGCTGTTGCCACCGGACGGATCCGGGCTGATTCTGCAGCTTGCCTGCTGGACACCATTCGGCCGTGTACCCCGGCAGAGCGCTCCAAAGAAGGGGCTCTGGCAGAGCACGTCCTCGTGCGCGGCAAACAGACGGCCGTCCCGGCCAACGCTGAGGGTCACAATGGGTGAGGGTGCGACGGGCTTGGCAGCACCGTCCGCCATCGACACATCGACACCGGCCTGGGACAACGACCGCTCCAGCTTCGACAGCCTCTGAACGGCATCCCGTACAGAAGATCCAGTAGTGCCTCCCCCGGTTGTCCCACCGCTCCGCTTCATGAGTCTCGACGACTTGTGGACGCGATGCGCCGGTTCCGCAGCCGGAGGGGCCTTGGACCGGAACGAACGCTTGAACATGGTTGCTTGTCGTTAAGAAAAGAAGAAAAGGATGTGTGGCGAATTCGGTGACGGCGGGGGTTGCGGGTGCGAGAGGCTTCGAAAACGAGCGAACAACAAATTGCAAAGGGAAAACAAAATAAACGAATGACGGACGTGAAACAATAGAAAGAAAGAAAAGAGAAAGAAAAAAAAAAAGAATGCGACGCACAACACTGCGAAATGATTGACAGGGGCCCGGGTGGGAAGGTCTTCAGAAAGACTTAACGACTGAAGACACTTCTATGTGATGTTTGCGGCCCTTTTGGTTGTGTGTGAGGGGGGGAGGCGAAAAAAGACGGAAAATGGAGGGAAGGGGGGCCCAGGCCATTATATATTACGGCGCGCCCTGATCCCAATGGACGGTGTCGGCTGGCGACAGCCCTGTTTTTCCCTTCACGGACAGCACACTGCCGCCGCTGCAACGTTGGTGACTTTGCCTGCGGCAGCCAGCGTCGATAGCCGATGGTGCTCGGTGAGGTGGGTTCTGTTCTGGGGGAGGGGAAGGACGGAGCTGCTCGCCGACGAATCGCAGGCAGCAACGACCTGCATAACACCGAGCACTGCCTCGTCGCAAGACACCTTGCAAGTCGGGGTCTCCCAAATCTGGACCGTCGAGCCCACGTTTGGTGCATTATCGAATCCCTCATTCGGGATGTGTCCGGGTGCTTGCGGCAGTAGATCGACCTCGCTCAGAGTCTGTGACTTGAGAATTCAGCAGCAGCGCAACTTGGCACCCAAGCAGGTCACGCTCCTACTCCTAGCCCTGACACTCCTAGGCACGTATCTAGCTGCACAAGAACCTTCCAGACCGCCGACACCTCAGCAACCAGGTTGGACGGAAGTGCTGGCTTGCATTATCAGTTTGTCTTGTGTAGTGTGACGTGTGCTGTCTGTTTGTCGGTGAGTTGTCCTCGGCCCCTCGGCCGGAGCACAGTTTTCGTCCTGTCGCCAAACTAGCATTTGTAATCGCACCTTCAGATGCGAAGGAGCATGCAGTGCTCCTTATCAGAAATGAAGTTTCAAAAGCAAAGAAAGAAAAAGAAGTTCGCCGAAGCAGGAGCAGTCGGGCACTGTTCGTCTTGGAAGAGCAGAGCGGGCGGTCAGTGCCCGTCTCCCACCCACTTAAATAAACCCCACAATTTTTTGACAAAACGCATCCAATCACGCATCGCCGTGTCGGTAACTGTGTCCCGTCGCGTTCACAGATCGCTGTCGCCAAACGCACCCGCCAAGTTCAAAATCCATGCTTCTGTTCACTGCGCCCGCCCTCCCGGTCAACCACCCTCGAACCAGAGCGAGACGACCGACATCTCGCGGGCCCAACAACCGCCTCCCGCCCCACCCATCATGCTGTCTTCTCTCGGGAACCCAAGGCAGCTGGCGGGCCAGCTGCTCAACTTTGGCCTGATCTTGTCGTCTGCCTTTATGGTGCGCCTGCTTCCCCCCGCCTCTGTGAATCGGCCGAGACTAATCTGGTTCTGTCGGTGTAGATATGGAAGGGCCTCTGTGTGGCTACTGACTCACCGTCGCCAATTGTCGTCGTCCTCTCCGGTTCCATGGAACCGGCCTTTCAGCGGGGCGATCTTCTGCTGCTCTGGAACCGCAATCTGTTCCAGGAGTCGGCCGTGGGCGAGATTGTGGTGTACAATGTGGCCGGAAAGGATATTCCGATTGTACACCGGATCGTGCGCAAGTTTGGCTCGGGGTACGTGTCATGCGGGACTGGGGCGCCAGGCGTCAGGCGCCGGCGCAGGGCCGATGATGATACAACACATGCTGACATGCCCAATCGTGCAGACCGCTAGCAAAGTTGCTAACAAAAGGCGACAACAACGTGGCCGACGATACGGACCTCTACGAGCGGAGGAAGAACTATCTCGAGCGCAAGGACATTGTGGGCAGCGTTGTGGGCTACGTGCCGTTTGTGGGCTATGTCACGATCATGCTGACGGAGCACCCTTGGCTGAAAACAGTCCTCCTGGGAATCATGGGCCTCATGGTGGTGCTGCAACGGGAGTGAGGGAAGGGAGTGGCAACGCTCCAGGGGTTAACAAAACGGATGAAACGAATAATTTGCTTTTGGCATAGCCTATCTTGCGCCTATTTTGGGTTTTTTGTTTTGTTCCCGTCTACGTTCGGATCAGCGTAAACCGGTATCGGTTACGCGCTTTCTTCTTGTGTTTTGTCTCTGTTAAGTGACATCGGCCAGGCCACCTCTGTGGAAAGGATTCCGATCTTGGGAACAAAAGGCCCCTAACAGAGTGCATCTAGGTCCTCCCCCTGTCGGCCCAAGGGCATATTTCTACCTCATGGTGGGCTCAATCTCGTTCTCCCCTTCTCTTTCCCTCCCTCCCTTGAATTGCTTTTCCGCGGCAAGGTGAGCCCAGCCCATTGTTAAGGTCGTTTGACTGCGGGTGGTCGACCCTAGTAGCTGGATTGGATCAAAGAGCACCGTGCAGCTGACGTATTCTCTGTCGGGAGAGAAAAGTGAACCGGATGATTTTCTGCCTCGACTGAGACAGAACAACAAAGAACGTCGACAACGACAGGGGGGTCCAGGCCCGACGATCCCCTCTTCAGCGGGCCGGCGTGTTTCCCGAACCGTCAGATAGACAGACACATCCCCCGCGGTGGAAAAAGTCAGGACACAGCGCTCCGCAACGGTCGCCACGCGCTTAACCTCGCCCGAGGCAAAGCTGCGCGGCCACCTCAGCACGATACGCTACCCGTCCTTTTTAGCGTTACGGGAACCGACGATTGCGACGATCTGTTGGGGGGGTAGGCCGGTGGGTGTGTCGACCTGTCGGCCTGTCAGGCCACACGCACTCCCATGCCAGCATCAGGCCAGCTGCGCCGAGACGGAATCTTGCTGGCGGCGGCAGCGGCGCGGAACCTTCCTTCGTTGTTGATATGTGAGATGCACCCTTGCTGATATGTGATGCGCACAGGAACAAAGAGAAACGCACGGACTGGCACAGACGGCGCAAGTTCCGTAGCGTCGTTGCGGCAAGCGCGTCCTCGGCCGTTGGGTGGGTATTATTCCTACGGCGTAAGATACTTGTACGAGTTTCGTACGGAGTAGGATATTTCTTGTCCTACTTCGTAGTATCTTACTCGAATCTTACTCGTAGGAACGGGACACCACGCCATCCTCGAAGTGGGCCGATTGTAAGATACGCCCGGAGCCGCATGTATGAAGGAGGGCGTTGTTGGGATGCACATCGTGGCCGTATCGGCCGTGCTTGCTGCCTGCACGACGGCCATGGCTGTCTCGTCTGTTGTGCGTCTTGTGTCTTGTAGGAGGGTTGCTTGCTCCTTGCGAGCTGGTCGTATTTTACTTTTTCCTCCTGTGAGATGGGTCCTGACGGGGAAGGCCCCACTCAGCCTTTGACACCTGGAAATACGGAGGGGCAAAGAATCGGAGACCGCAGAAAATCCCATCAAACGCAATGGCTATCTTGCAATGCCGACTGTCTCGGGAACGAGGCGGGGGGGGAGTAGGGTTCACGGCCGTGTCGGGCGGTTGGAAGACACGCACGTTCTTGGCTGCTCTGCATCCCCTGCAGAGGCGATAATAGACATGGTCGCCGCCGGATGGCACCACTTTGTGCCACAGGCCCATGGTGCCACTTGTCGCGTTATGCCTGCCGTGGCATCTCGATGCGGCAGACAGCCGCCCGACCGCCCGCCCCGCGTCCAGCGCCGCAGCGCGCACCTGCCCGCACCAGCCACCAGCTTCGGGATGCTTCTGGTTCTAGCAGGTCCCTAGCCCGAGTGCCGAGCAGCCCGGCTTACCCCCGGCGTGCCGTGTCGAGTTCCTAGCAAGACGCCGTCTTCCTTACGTCCCACCCCTTGCTGCGACATGCTCCATACGGAAACGTCACAATAAAGAGTTCGTTGGAGAACTACTCCGTATCTTACGAGGGAAGGAAGAGCGGCGCAAAGAAGCTACTCACTAGACAATTCCTTTCATCCCCCTGTTCTCAGAAGCCAATCCACATTCTTTAAAAGTCTCCTCTCGCTCTGCTCGTCCTTCCCTTCCCCCCCCTCATCTATTATATCTTTCCCGCCTCTTGCCCGGGTCCAATCTCTCTTCCTTTGCCCCCCCCGCTGTCTTCTTCTACCGTCCACTCCCTTACCCTTTTCTCGCGCCAACGGCCTTTCTCTCTTGGCAAGGGCCTTCAATCGTCGGACACGACACCCCTCCTTCTACAACTTCTACTACAGTTACATCAGCATGATGCTGCTACACCAAACTGACCGGACAAACAACCAAGGGAACTTGGACATGGAAAAGGTATGGTATCAGATAGAATAGAGGAAGTAACACGGCTGTGATTTTATCCGCGCACCGCCCTCTTTGTATCTTATCTTACTTACCACCCGCCCGTCCGCACTCTGTGCTAATCTCCTTTCATTCCAGGGCATGGAGACACCAAGCAGTGTTATAGACTCCTTCTGGACCTCAGACAACAACCTTCCCGTCCCGAGCTTTCCGCCCAGCGCCTACTTGCACGGCAAAGACACCGCATACGACATGTTTTCGGATTCTCAGAATACCGCTGGTTTGGCGGACTGGCCCAGAAACCTGCCGTCTTTCTCCGACCAGCTCAGCAGAGCGCCTGTGCCGGACCTGTTTCCGGCCATGGCGACGGACCCTTTCTGCTGCTCCCCCCCGGCGCTGGCAACAGACGTCCCCACGCCATGGACCCTCGGCGGCAGCATCGGCGACTCGACACCCTCGGCGGCCGACGGGGCATTTTTCGCCTCCCTGGCGCTGGGTGTACAGAGGAAGCGCAAGACGTCGGCGGTGGAAGAGGAGGATGCCGCGTCGTCCGCCTTGGTGTCGCCACCACCCACCATGCCAGCGGAGCGGACGAAGCGCAAAGCGTCGACGGCGTCAAGGGCCCAGCCGAAGCGGGGCTCATCGGCCAAGGCACCCTCCGTGTCGTCAGCCTCGTCGTCCTCGTCGCATGACGACTCGACCTCCTCATCGATACCCCGTGGCCTCAGCGTCCACGGCGGCAACCATAAGATTACGCTGCGGACAGCAAGCCGCAAGCCCAAGCTGGCCACCATCAAGACCGAAGGGGACGGTGGCGGCCACCGCCAAGCGAGCGGAACGCAGCAGCAGTCGCCGGCCGGCCTGTCCCCGCTGTCGCCTGACGGCGGCTATAGCAATGGCAACGGCAACGGCAACGGCAACGGCAACAGCAACAGCAACAGCAACAGCAACAGCAACAGCAACGGCAACGGCAACAGCAACAGCAACAGCAACAGCAACAGCAACAGCAACGGCAACGGCAACAGCAACAGCAACAGCAACAGCAACAGCAGCAGCAGCAGCAGCAGCGGTGGCAACAGCAACAGCGACAACTTGACGTCCGAGGAGCGCCGCGCGCGCCAGAACCACAACGTGGTCGAAAAGCAGTACCGCAACCGCCTCAACTCCCAATTTGAGAAGCTGCTGGCCATCCTGCCCGCTAACGAACGCGACGGGCCTGCGGGCGGATCGCCGTCGTCACGGAGCGGCGGCAACGGCAATGGCAACAGCAACAACAGTGGAGGCAGAGGCGGCGGCAGCGGCGGCGCAGCGGTTGTTTATGACGACCGCCGCATGAGCAAGGCCGAAGTGCTGGAGCTGGCCCGGCGCCGGATCCACGCCCTCGAGCAGGAACGTCTGCAGCTGCGCGCCGAGCGGCAGAAGCTGCTCGAGAGCGCGACGGTCATGCAGCAGCAGCAGCAGCAGCAGCAGCAGCAGGAGCTAGCCATGGGCACGGTCCTGTGAGCGAGGCTTTACGAGCATCTATCTGTGCGATACATACTTGTTCGCTCTTCCTTGGGCTGGTCGTTTGCTATTTTTTTTTCTTCTATTTTTCGTCCTTCCTTTTTTTCCGTCAATATTCGGACACGGCCGGCTCGGAAGACACTGTCTTTCATGGGGAACAGGTACGTGCATCGGGGGGACGTCGATCTGCCGAGGGTTTCTTTGCGACGATTGCAGGCGTTTTTGGTTCTGGGGGTTTCTTATCTTTCTCTCCCTTTTCATATTTCGTTCCTCGGCCAGTAGAGACCCCAATCTGCAATCTCTTTGTCCCGTCAAGGACTTTTGACCACACCGATTCCTCGAGTGGACCCTCTGCTCGGTTTTTGTTCCTTTCCAATTGTCCGTCTGAAAAAGGACAGGCGCTCCCGTTCGTACTCGCAAACGTGTCAACGTCCCATCGTACTTTGTAGTATTCTTCTCTTGTTCTCAGACTGTGGCACGAAGGCTGCGCGCACTGTGCTACAACTCATCAGATTGCGCAACGGGGACAAATCAAGGCACGCCTGTGTTGAACGGAGAAGTAGTGGAGCGTCATGCCGACGTGAAACAGGAGAGGAAGAATATCCGTAGGAAGAAGAGGAAAAAAAACTCAAAAAAAAATAAGAGCAAGGACTCGGCCGAAATCGAATTGAGCTTCTACGATCGCAATCCCGCGTGCGGAAACGGATACTGATACGCACGGCAGGTGTCGATCCATACGGTATTAATACACAGACGGCCGGGATTAGACCGGCCAGGCACACGTCCCTCTATTACGCCATGAAACGCATTCTTGGAACGGCTGCGAGAACCTCGATGTTCGCTGCACCGTGCCGCCGGAAGCTGACGGCAGAAAACGCGGTATATAAATTACTCGTATTGCGTTGCGTATGGATGCGGATGGATGCGTATGCAGCCCAGGCAAGGATAAGAACGTTCGAGCCTCCTGTCGGTGGATAGAAAAATCGAAAAAAGGGCGGCGGATGCCCAGTTATGACGTAGTAATACGTTCCTATCTACTCGTAAGGGGCTCCTTCGCTGTTTTTCTCGTCGCTCGCGTGGGGGGCCAGCTGCGACCGCAGGACGGCAGGCGCAGCCGGCACCCAGGAAGAGTCTTTCTTCGATTGCTCGCCTCCCTCGCGATTCCTTCCTATCTCTATCTCGGTCCAATCAATGCCTTTCTCTCTCTCTCTCTCTCTCTCACTCTCTTTCTTTCTCCCAATTTCCAATTCCTTTCTCCCTGTTTCTTACCATGTCTTGGTTGTCATTGCCGATGCCTTGTTTATAATTAGAATTTTGGCAGCCCCATTCATTCTTAGGCGTTCGTTCCATTGTTCCTCATTTTGCCCCCCCCCTACGCGATCGCTGGAGCTAGGGAGCAAAGGCAAAAGCCGGAATTCTAGACCTCCTGTCGCTGTTCTATTTTTTTCCTATTTTTTTTTTCTTTCTTTCTTTTCTTCTTTCCATTGCTCCCTACCATCCTCTTTACATCTCACGCGGAACGACAACTGGTCGAGAACCCCGAAAAGTCATTTTGAGCTGCACGGACGTCCCAGCTGACCATTTCAACTGCCACGGCTTACAACCCATATTTCCGCATTTAGCGTTTTCCACAGCCATCTCCCATCCAGGGCATGTCCCAGAATCGATCCTGAAAAGATTACAAGTCGTACCCCCAACGTTGGAAACCCGGAGACCGATTGACAGAATCTGCAAGAGCCCTGATACGGTTCGGACTGAGCTCGAGGCAGAGCTCGGCAGAGCTCGGCGGAGCTTGACCGGAGCTTGACGTCAGGCCGTGCAACGGACGCGGCCCGGGCAGCCAGAACGCAACCACACAACACCCCTTCCCCTTCCACCCATGTCCAGCCCTGGCGAATCATTGGCTCCATTGGCCGGAACAACGCCACCGGTTCCCAAGCACAAGGAGAAAAAGCGTGTCGGCTTTTCGCAGGGCCCGTCGACACCGCACCATGATTCATCGCGGTCGGGCGACCCATCGCGGTCGGGCGACTCGAAGCAGGACCGATCATCGCACGACGGCGTCGATCATACCGAGCTTACACGCGCCCTCTCTCTTATCCTGCAGGAGGACGAAGGCCAGAGAGGACCGCCGCCCCTCTCGCCACAGATGCCCCCTTCGCCGCACCTGCCGCCACAGTCGTCATCGCGACCGGGATCGAGGTCGGGATCGAGGCCGGGATCGAGACCGGGATCAAGATCACGATCACCTGTTTCTCCATCCTTTACTGCAGGGCCAGGGGAAAGTCCGCTCCGCTTGCCTACGCTCGCCGAGCCGGAGCCTTCTTACTTCCCGCCCGCTCGCCAACAGCAGCACGAGCAGTCGGAGAAGGCGGCAAAGGAGCGCGCCGATCGTCTTGCTCAGAGCGTCGAGCGGGACTATTCGAACCCCCAGTCGGTTGACGGCGACGGAGACTCGGACGGCCCCACCGACGTGGAATCAGGATCGCGCTTTCGCCTTGGTCGGCGCAGAAGCAGTGCCCGCCGCTTAGATAACGGCGACGAGGGAGACGATGAGGACCATTTGAGTCCAGAGCATGAACACCCGCGGACTACTGCCGCTCAGCTGGTTGAGGCCCATGCCAAGGGGTCGCTGGGTCGTCCCTCCCCGATGGCAGGCGAGATGGTCAACAACAACAACAACAACGGTTTCCATTACAACGCCTCCCTAGCCGCATCCTCGAGCCACCTGCCGGGCTACGCGACTCCAACCGCGGGGTTCGACCACGATCTCAACGACTACGTTCCGCCGCCGGTACGGTACAACAACGGCATCCTATCGTCGCTATTGCGCCTTTACAACAGCTCCTCGGCATCCGGCCCTAACAGTGCTGCCAATTCCGAGCAGAGCACGCCCATCGGGACACCGGCATCGTCCCGGCCACCTTCGCCCGGGCCCGCCGACGGGACGGAGACGCCCAGGCGCCGCAGTGGCATTTTCTCTGCCGCCAAGAAGCCCGGAAAGCCGCACGACGATGCTGCTGGGTCGAAAAACAAGTTGCAGCCGTGGAACGTGTTTCATCCCGGCCACCGTGCGACGGGCTCGACGACGAGTCTTTCGGCTGGCCTGCTTGGGTCGTCCTCCATTCTGGCGTCGACCGGATCGGCCGACATTGGACATGTTGTGACGGAACGTGTGAAACGAGAGCGACCGACCCTTAAGCGCAACGCGCACTCGGCTAGCAGCCTCTTTCAGAAGGTCAGCGGGTCACCCAAGGCGCGGGGCGAGAACGGTGGCGGCAGCAGTGGCGGCCGGAGAAAGCGGCGCGAGGAAGAGCAGATGCGCATTACGGTGCACATTGCCCATGTGCTGAGCCGGCACCATTATCTGACATGTCTCTGCCGCGCGCTGATGATGTACGGGGCGCCGACACACCGGCTGGAAGACTACCTCAAGATGTCGGCACGGGTTCTGGAGATCGAGGCGCAGTTCCTGTACATCCCCGGCTGCATGATTGTCAGCTTCGACGATAGCTCCACGCATACGGCCGAGGTCAAGCTGGTGCGAGCGCCGCAGGGCGTGGACCTGGGTAAGCTCAGCGAGGTGCACGTGATATACAAAGAGGTGGTGCACGACCGGATCGGCGTGGACGAGGCGACAACGCGGCTGAATGCGGTGATGAAGCGCAAGGTCAAGTACAAGCGCATGCTGCGGGTGTTCGTGTACGGGCTGGCATCGATGTGCGTGGCGCCGTTTGCGTTTGGTGGGCGCTTCATCGACCTGCCGGTTGCCTTTATACTGGGCTGCCTGGTGGGCTTGATGGGGCTGGTGGCAGCGCCGTACAATTCCATGTATTCCAATGTGTTTGAGATCTCGGCGGCCGTGGTCACGTCGTTTCTGGCACGGGCCTTTGGGTCGATTCATGGCGGCGAATTGTTCTGCTTTTCGGCGCTGGCGCAGTCGGCGATCGCGCTCATCCTGCCGGGCTACATGGTGCTGTGCGCCAGCCTGGAGCTGCAGAGCCAGAACATTGTGGCAGGCTCAGTACGCATGGTGTACGCTATGATCTATACGCTGTTTCTCGGCTACGGCATTACGATTGGCACGGCAGTGTACGGAGCGCTGGACAAGGGCGCGACAAGCGACACCGTCTGCAAGAATTCACTGGGGCGGCCATGGTACTTTCTGTTTGTGCCGTTGTTCACCATCTGCCTGTGCATCATCAACCAGGCCAAGTGGCGGCAGATGCCGATGATGGTGGCGATTTCCGTGGCGGGCTTCTGCGTCAACACGTACGCGTCGAGCTACTTCAGCCGGAACGCGCAGATTCCCAACACGCTGGGCGCGCTGTGCATCGGGGTGTTGGCGAACGTGTACGCGCGCACCAGCCGCTTTTTCGAGCTGTTGTTCAATCGGCTTTACCGGGAGCACATCCAGAAGCGGATTCCGCGCTCGTTCCCCTCCATTGGGTGGTGGCGGGTGCGGCGGCGGGGCGGCGGTGGCCACGGCTGGCTGGGCGTGTCGAGCGGGCCAAGCAGCCGGCGGGGATCGGATGCGATGGTTAAGGACGGCACCGAGTACCTGTCCATGGGCGACTACCATGGCGGGGACACCGGCCATGGCGGTGGCATCGGTGGCAGTGGCGGCGGCGGCGGCGGTGGCGGCAGCGCGGCCGAAGACCCGGCGTCGCGTGCGGAAGAGGGCAACATCCCGACGACGCGGCAGGAGGAGGCGGCGGCGGCGGCCAAGGCAGAGAAGAAGGCGCCCGGGAGCACAGACATGGTGGGGTACGGGCTGGCGGCGGCGGCGATGCTGCCGGCCATCTTTGTGCAGGTGCCGTCGGGCCTGGCGGTCAACGGGTCGCTCCTGTCGGGGCTGACGGCAGCGGACCAGCTGACGCACAATTCGACGACATCTGCGACGGCGGCGGCGACGACGAGCAACACTAGCACGACCAACGACTTGTCGTTCACGGTGCTGTTCAGCGTGATTGAGGTGGCCATTGGCATTACGGTGGGCTTGTTTCTGAGCGCGCTGATAGTGTATCCGCTGGGGAAGCGGCGCAGTGGGCTGTTTAGTTTCTGAGGAGTTTGTTGGGCAAGCAAGGCGAGTAATACCATAGATATAGACGCATACGAAAGGCAGGGCAATTTACACGGCGCACGAGACAGCCAACCCACTGGTATCTCCATTCCTGCCGTGCTTGCAGCTGGCAACTTGCGGCTTGTCTGCCCCTTGCATCGCAGCCAACAAGAGTGGCACTGGGTGCCCCATCCAGCCCTGTCCCTTGCGTCGGGGCTGTGTATCTTCTCACAAAGTAGGGTCGGGGTCTAGACCCGCGCTCGCAGGTGGTATGGAGCAGGATACATACGGGTGCGTACTCCGTATTACTCCGTAGAGATGAATGCTCCGTAGGCGTAATACGATGGAAAGAGCGACAGTGTGGGTGGAGACGGACGAGAGACAAGGTTGCGTGGTTTTTCTTTTTTTCTTTCTTTTCTTTTTCCTTGTTGGTGCTTCTTCTTGTTGGCTAGGATCTCTGGGCTTCTTCAAAGGATGCAGTAGTGGCACGGATATACTCCGTAGTATTGGGGAAGAGGGTGAAGAGGAATACGTGCAGATGGGATTTACAAGTATACGGAAGAGGAAAGGCTGGCGATGAAGAACAAAGTAGAACACAAAGATACGAGGATGCCGAGGCACGTCTTGGGCCCCTGGTCCTAGACAGCTGCATGTCTCAAGCGGAAAAAAACCCCCCAAAAAACAACACGGACAACAGGACCATTCCATGTACCGAGCAAAAAGAAAAAGAACGAAAAGAAGTGGCGGGACACAGACGGCGTCGACTCTGGGGAGAGGGGAGGCGCGCAGACGACACCCGTCTTCTTTTTCTTTTTTTCTTTATTGATCTATTTCGCCTGGACGAGACGCGCGCGCACCCTTTTTCATTTCGTCCCAGGGCAGGGGCCCTGAGCAGCTGATGTGGCGTTCATGCGCCGGCCTGCAAGGCCGGTCAGCCGTCGCCTCCGTGCGCGCGCGTTAAAAAGAGAGGGTGTGTGTGGGGGGGGAGGGGGAGAGGGGAGGAGG
>PCDN01000003.1:1963779-1988309 GCA_002778105.1 Ceratocystiopsis brevicomis
CGCCCCCCCTCCCCCACCCCTGCCCTGTCTCTATTCCGGAGAGAGGTAAGCGGCTCCGCCAGTACATCCCTGCCTGGGTAGCAGGCAGAACGGGGTTCGTGCGACGTGCGTATGCGACGCGATGTGACTGCATGCGCTGCGGAGCCAGAGAGCAGGTTGTGTCCTGTGCGTACCGGTACAATGGAGGGGAGGGGAGCTATGGGCCTTTGCATCGCGTCGCTTCTGACCGTTGACGCCTGACAGGTAACAATACAATGCAGGCGCACAGGGATTCTTACTCGTTTTCTTTTTTCGGGTTCGTTTCTTTTCTTTTTTTTCTTTTTTCTTTTTATCTTCTTCATCTTTTCTTTTGTCATTTCTTTCCTGTTCTCCTCTGCTCCCTTCATCTTCTCTGCCCTCTGTCGCAGGGGGAAAGAAAGGGGCGAAGCAAGGAAGACAAACAGATAAGAAGGAGAGACAAAAAAGAAAGAAAACAAAGACCAAAAAAAAACAAGAGTGCATTTCCCGCTTACACCACCCCCCCCCCCTTCAAACGCCTCCCTTACGACTGAGCTAGTCCGCATGGCCAACCAACAACGTCTTTCTTTGTTTGTATAATACCATGCCGCTACCCTCTTCCGTCGATTGTCATCGTGTATCTTACTCGTCCCCTTCACCACCTTCACGCACACAGCTGCCGCATGGGCTTCCCTTTTCCGCCGCATGCGTCGTTGCCTTCGCCACGCGCCCGCATCTACCGCACCACCTCACCTCTTTCTCTTCCCCCCCCTCTCCATCCATCCGTCTTCTTCCTCTCCACGCCTTCTTGACACCCATGCCCCCCCAGAGCCGCAATGGACGACTCCCGCATCGCTGCCGATGAGGCCGTCCTCTCTCCGTCGCTGCCGACCTTTTCGGGCGACGCTGCCGCCGCTGCTGCCGCCGCCGTCGCCGCCACCAACTCCCTGCCCACGCCCACCATGATGCCCGCTTCGCCGCCCGTGTTGTCCCGCAACAACTACCATTACTACCGCTCCGCCCTCGACGTTGACGGCACCATCCACCCGCCCCATCTGCCCTTTGCCCTGCCCATCTCCTCGCTCTTTGCGGAAGACGACGCCGACAGCAGCAGCATGGACCTCGGCGCCTACCAGGGGTCGGTTGCTGCTGGTACCACGGGCGACGGCGCCGGTTTCGACTTCGGCATTAGTCTCGGTCCCGACGCCGGGTTTGGCAGCCTCAACGGCAGCATCGAGCTCGGGCCCGAGCCCGTGGCGCAGTCACCGATGCTCCTATGGCAGCTGCAGCAACTGCAGCAACCGCAGCTCCACCAGTCCCAACAGACCCAGCAGCTGCAGCAGCTGCAGCAGTTCCAGCAGCTCCAGCAACTCCAGCAGCTGCAGCTGGCCGCCCAGCAGAGCAACAACAGCGACGCCGCCGCCGCTGCTGCTGCTGCCGCCGCCGCCTCGCTGCTCTCGCCACCGCTGACCGACGACGCCGTGTCCACCACAAATGTGACCGCCACCGCGGTGCCGGTCGCCTTGGATATCGACGCCCAGGCCCGCAAGCTGGCTCTGCAGTTTGGCGAGCCCTTCGGAGAGGCCTCGTCGTTATTTCCGCCGCAGCCACCGCAGCCGCCGCAGCTGCCGCAGCTGCCGCAGCTGCCGCAGCAGCAGTGGCAGGATCCGGTGACAGCGAGTGCCACCACCACCGCACCCCAAAGCCTCTTTGGCAGCTTTCCCGTCGTGGCTGCCCCGGCGGGCGGCGGCACTGGCGGGAGCAGCAGTGCCAACACACCGCAGACGCCCTCTGCGCCCAAGAGCGCGCCAGCCACACCCCGCCGGAAGCGTTCTACCGCGGCCCCCGGTCGCCAAACATCCAAGGCAGCGGCGGCCACGCGGCGGAACACGTCTGGCGCGCCTGCCACGCCTGCCGCGTCCGCCACGCCATCTACCTCCAGTGCCACCGTCAGTGCACCGCCAGCAGACACACCAGCCACCGCGGCAGAGGGAGCAGCAGACGCAGCGACCGCGTCGGCAGACGCCTTGCCCGCGCTGAAGCCCGAGCTGTCTTCCGTCGCCAGCCCAGCCATGGTCCCTGCTGTCAAGAAGCAGCCGAAGCCGAAGCAGCAGCAGCAGGCGACTTCGGCGTCCGCGGCTACTACAAGCAAGCCCCCTCCCGCCCGTCGCTCGATGCCGACAGCTGCGTCGTTCCGCGCCCTCGAACGGACCGCCTCCCCGCTGGCCGGCTCCTTCCACTCTTTTTCCTGCAACCCTCTGGTCGTTCCGGCACCGACCGCGCCGCAGCCGGTGTCGGCACTGTTGGCGTCGGCATCTGTGTTTGGGTCTCCGCTTGCCTTTCCGTCGATGCCTGGGTCCGGGTCCAGTCTCGGGTTTTCCTTTCCGTTTGGGCCCGCGCCTGCACCCGCGCCTGCACCTGCACCGTCGCCAGCATCGGATTTAGCGGCATCCATCTCCGTCGCCGTCCCGGAATCTGCACATATCCCGTCTGCTTCCGCCCAGTTTGTTGCCGTCGATCCCGTTACCCTTCGCAGGCCGGCCCTGCCGCCGAGCGGTGCCGCAGAAGGCACAGCAGTCGCCAAGCCGCCACCGCGGAAGCGAAACCGCTCTGGCAGCACCGCCGGCCGTGCGAAACCTGCCCGGGCCGCCCAGCCGAGCAAGACCAACCAGATACAGGAAGGGCCCGTCAAACAGGAAGAGCCCGTTGGTCCGTCGCCGGTTCCTTACCTGCTTGCACCCTTGCCTTCGACTGTGCCGCCTCCACCGCCGTCGCCGTCCCCGCCATCATTGGCCCTGTCCGAAAACAGCGCGCCGCCGCCGCCGCCGCCGCCGTTGCCGTGGTCGTTCATGCATCAGCAAGAGCAGCAAGGAGATAAAAAGGCAGAGCTGAAGGAGCCAGATGAGGCACCAGTCCCGATGGCGGAATCCCAGAGCAATGCCACTGCTGAGTCCGTGACACGCCTCCGGACAGATGACGCTACCGGAACGACCAGTGCAACGAGCAATCTGCTGCCGCATAACGACCAGGCGCCGGCGACCGGCCTCGACGACAAGGGGACCGCAGATTCCACCGCCCAGGATCACTTTGCCATGGCATGGGAAGAAGCCAACAAGAACAACAACGATAGCGATGAGGCAGGAAACGGCGACTACGCCGACGATGCAGCTGAGGACGCCGCGTCGCTGCTCTGGCAACAGGAGCAGCAGCCTCTCCCCGTGGCCAAAGCTCTGGAGGCGGTCGCTCAGTCGCGCTGGAACAGCGCCCCGTCATCCTCGAGCTTGCGTATCCGCCGCCGCCCATTCGCTCGACGACGCGACGGCAATTCGGCAAGTGGTAGTGGTCTTTTCTCCGAAAATAACGTCAAAGAAAGCAAAGTCATGATGGAGAACCAGGGCGCCAAGCGTGGTTGGGAGGTGTTCACAGGAGAACAGCCGCAGAATATGCACGCATCAACAGCGCCGGCGATGGCCACAGTCACGGTGACCACAGGGCCTGCTGAACTTCCAAAGGAGAATTGAGGACACTGGCCAGGGGGGGATAGGGCGTCTGGGAAACCGTGCATGGATGGGACATACGAAAGGAGGAAATAAAGGAAAAAAAAAAACAAGTGGCCGGGAATCGGTTGCCTTTGGCGTGGATTCACGCATGACATTATGGCGTTTCGTTTCTTTATTGGCGAGAATAGTCTGTCGTGCTGTATTCTCTAAAATACACAAAAAAAATACTATTTTCAAAGAGACGTGGCACATCATCAGCAGAATAAGAAGAAGCACGTAATAATACCAAGCACAACGCACCTGACACCCTCGCCGGCATCACACATCCGCTTATTGGCCGTGAGCCAGTGGCATGCCCATCGTATCTCGCGGAATACCAGGTAAATCGTCTCGCCGCCTGGCTGTTTCTGCCTCTACCTCTGCCTGCTGTCGCAGTAGCAGCTTCTCTCCCTCCTCTTGGAACCGCCTTGCCGGCACGCCGCTTTGAAACAGATCATCCACCACATCGCGTGAGAGCCCCTTCGTTTCCGGAAGACGCCACACAGCCCAGGCAAACCAGAGACTGGCCAGCCCGGCTGCCGGGATTGCAGCAAACCCCTGCATGTTTCCGTTTTCTTGACTCAGCATGTATGGCCCAGCTGCTGCTTGGACGAGGCTGACCATGTCGCCTGCCACCCGCGACAGCGCCAATGTTTTTGTGCGCAGTGCCGTGGAGCTTATGTCACAGACAATCGTGTTGGTTGACGGTCCGATGGTAGCACCTGGTAGAGTGTTAGTCGTTGTGTTTTCCCGTTTCTGTTCCTCGACACATCATTACCGTAGATTAGAGACCATCCAAAGAGGAGACCAGCCTGCCCCTAAGAACCAGCCTGGGGGTTGATCACTGCACTACGCTTGAGCCCCTCGAGCAAGCCGATGGTAATCAACACCGGCCACAGGAGCCCCAAGCCCGTTATGTATATGGTGCGGATGGACAGGCGGACGTGGAGCGCAAAGTAGAGAAGGCTGCCCACTAGGAGAACAATGGAATTGACTAATGAGTTAGAAGGGAGAGAATGAAGAAAAACAAAAGAGAACGAAAGCCAAACATACAAAACGCCATTTTGATGGAGTCATTGCTCTGCAACCCAGCCTGCCGCATGAAGTTGACCAGCTGGCTCGTAATGGCAAAGCCGACAACGACTTGGCCCACGTTGACCATGGTGGCAATTTCCGTGCGCGGCAGGTTGACACTGCGAAAGCAGTCTCTGTACGCGCTACCAACACCCGCTTCCTCTTCTTCGAGGGAAATGGTGCGTCGAATCTCGGCCAGGCGGGTTACCGCAGTATTGGATAAATTGGCCTGTGGAAACAGCGGTGACGGAAGCGGACATGGCCCCCGTGACAGTTGCTGCAGCGAGCGGAAAGCGTCCGCGATGTAGCCCCGGCGTGCCAACCACCACGGCGACGATGGGGCAAAGTAGCAGCCGATGATGACCGGTACGGGAATGATCCATTGGAGCGCCATGGGCAGCCGGTACGCTAGAGCGCCCGGCTGTCCTGCGACGGCCCAGAGTGTGCCGTACGTGCTAAGCTGACCCAGCACCCAACAGCAGCTGATGAAACCGGTGAGAATATCGCTGACACCCGGTGGGCAGATGTCGGCAATGTACGTGCTGGACAGCGTGCCGAAGCCACCACCCGGCAGCCCCTGGGCCAGCGTACCGACGATGATCCATCGCATGGATGGCGCAAAAAAATTGATCATGGTGGCACCCGTAAAGGCTGCCAGGGACCCGGCCATAATGAGGCGCACCGAGTACGTGGACGACAGCTAGCCGACCACTATGCCGCCCAGCATGCTGCTACCAACGCTGCTGACCTGGACTGCCAGCATCCAGGCAGCACCGAAGTTCTCCTCGCCAGCATCGAACTTGGCCTGGAACTGCGGTTGCGTCAGAAGTGAGACAACAAGGCTCTGCGAGTATGCCACCAGGACCACAGGCATGGCCATTAGCAGCGACCAGGCGATGGGCTTGTAGGCCGTGCGGACGGGGTCCAGGCGGTCGGAAAGCCGGTAAAGGAATCTGGGCCGACGCGGCCGGTAAGTTTTTCTCACGTTCTTCTTTTCGTCTGACGCGGGAACGTCTGCAGGCCTAACAACCCGGCGCTGATCCTGTTGGTGGACGGCGGTGTTCAATTGTGAGTCCGATGACGGAACTAGGGTCAGGGATGAATCGGTTTGCAGGCCGTCGAATACTCCTCCAACTGCAGGCGCTCCGGATGCTGGTGCCTTGGGCTTGGACGTCGCACGCAATCCTCGGAAGAGCGACCATCGTCTGGCATGGCTGGCACTGATCGCAGCATCTTCTTCGTCGACACCGTTGATTGTCCGGTCTGGTGCGGACGACCCGGATAAGACTGCAAGTGGCCCTAGGTTGGCCAACACATCGCTGTTCTCGGCAGGCAGGGGGTTATGCGAAGACAGGGGGGAACCCCCGGTAGTGGACATGGTGCTGGCCAAATATCTATATAGAAGAGGTGTTTGGAATGGACGAGGCAGACAGGGCGTGAGAATGAGATAAATCTGTATGTGAAGTCGACCTTCTGCTGGTGACCCAAGATCCAAGCGGGAAGAGCACAATAAGGGCTACCTGGTGCTCGCGACGGGCGATCGGGGGCGGGGAGGAGGAAGACAAGAGAGGACAAAGAGCAGCAGAAGCAAAAGGGAATACGAAGACGAAAGACAATTGATGCCTCCCAACAAAGGGGCCAAAACAGCGAGGAAGGCGCCAGTCAGCTGAGTGGCAGTTCCCCTTTTGGCAATACCGACCGAAGAAGGAGCCGACCTAAGCGCTTCCTAAAAAGGACAAAAACAAGGAGATGAGGACACTCGACAAACCACTACAGTTCGAAACCAGGTGTTTTTTTTATTTGTAGATACAGAAGATACATGGACGCAACTGGTGACCAGGGCCAACAACGGAGACGGCACGGTGCAACAGGGATGGAGACCCGAGTTGCCCTGTGCTGTCTTCCGACGCCAGGACAGGAATACCGAGAGATAGCTGGCGCAGACACGACCCAGGGCACAGAAACAGCGGACGCTTACTCCTCGTCATCGCCATCCACAGCAGCAGCAGCTTCCTGAACCTCCGTAGGGACTTCGACGGGCTGGGCGATGGTGGCGGCTTTGGCAGGGACATTGTCTGCGTCGCCGTCTGCAGCCTCCTCCTCTTCCTCGTCGCCCTCGTCTTCGTTATCCTCCTTGGCGGCAGCACCGTTTTTAGTAGGCGCATCGGCGTCATCCGCAGAAGCCACCTTTTGCTTCTTCTTTGGCGGAGCAGCTGCAAAGACCATTAGGAAAGTGAAACAAGAAGAAAATGAAACAAGACAGAGCTTACCCGCAGCAGCTGTGGCATCGCCTTCGGCTTCGCCCTCGCCATCCTCGTCTTCCTCATCGTCGTCTTCTTCTTCTTCCTCATCGTTTTCATCGTCATCGCTGTAGACTTCCGAATCCTCGTATCTGAGAAACAAACATCCGTGTTAGTCGGGCCATGCACTCCGAAATGGCGTGGTAAACGGGCGCGCAAAGCGACAAGCAATGCGGGGACCCTGTTGCAAGGCAGGCGCATTGTGTTTGGGGGGGAGCGCATCGTCGGCGCATCGCGACAGAGACAAAAAACAAGCCCGCAAGCACACGATAGCTCAAGAAGAAGACAAAGACTCACTCCTCTTCCTCTTCGTCGTCGCTTGGGAGCGAAAGGAACTCCTCCGCCTCCTGCTTCCTCTTGCGTGTCGTCATTTTGTGTGAATTGAGGAGACGGAGAGAAAAGAGGAAAAAAAAACCCGTTAACAAGGTGTGTGGCAGACCCAATTGATTGATTACGGGCAATGGAGCGATGGGATTGGATGCAGAACAGGGCGGAAGACGGGAGCAAAGAAGAGAGAGAGAGCGAGGAGGGAAAAGAGGTGCCTGTATAAAAGGCCTACGAGGAGAGGGGGGCTGGCATTACAGCGTACGTCAGACGGCGAGCGGCAGGAAAAGCTGCCAACGAGCTAAACAAAAGCAGCTAAGGCAACACGAACAAAGGGAGAAGGGAGAGAAGTGAGGGGAGGGGGGGTAAAGCTCTGAGCTCACTCAGCATGCTGCCTTCGGAGATATGAGAGACTTGGTTCAGTCGCTATTTTCAGCGGATCGGTCCAATCAAATGGCGTCTTTTGGGAGCCGTATGGCAAGACTCGTACTCGTCGTACTCGTAAGATACTGAAGCTGAGCCTGTTTAGTAAAAACCAAAAAAATTGAGATCCGAGCCGTTGGAGGCAGAATAAAGCTTGGAGTAGACAATGGGACCGCGGAGAAGTGGAAAATTATGCTCCGCAGCCCATTTCCGTCAGCAAGGGGCCTGTTCCGAACAAACAGACGGTGGTGACTGCTTTGAAATACAAGCAAGGGCACGGCAGGGCATGGCCCATCACCGGCCATCGTTCGCTGTGACAGGCGTCAATGGCGTGTGACAGACAGCTTCGAGCGCGCCAAAACAGGCTCTAGGGGCACTCCCGAGAAACAACCCCTTTTCCAGTAGCTTGCAACATATCTTACAATGAACAAACAAAGCATAACTGACCGAGAACGTGGTGGGTTCACATACAAGATTTATAAGAATTCACAAGGCCCGTGCGTAAGGAGCATAATACCGGCAAGGCCGCCTGACTCGGCCGAGTTGAGCTCATGTTGGAAAAAAACGAAGCACGAAAGAAAAAAAAGATGGAAGAAGTGGAGATGAGCGTGGTGGAAAACCTCCATAGTTTCGTCTCAAAACGCGTCGCGTCATTTCGCGCCTGCGATAACAGAAGGAAAACAAGTGTAACGGATCCAGCCGATATGGAAAAAAATATTGATCAAGCATTGCAGCTCCAGCTCCAGCTCCAGCTCCAGCTCCAGCGCTTTTTCGCTGCAGTGCGCTCACGCCCGGCGCACGCTCCTTCCCACAGACCCCGTTGCCAGCTGTCTTCCGTTCCTGCCGTTCTATCCAGACGGCCATTCGTATCTGCATCTGCTTGTTTACATCATGCCTTTCGGAAGCAGCTGTTGCGAGGATTACGAAGCTTGTCCAGTAGTCCCGTTTCTTACCCCGGAAATCACTGCTCCGTGCTGCTCCGTGCTCAAGCTTAGCACTGCCTAATACTGCGTGCTTACCTGAGACTGGCAGGGTCCAGCTGCCCCTGGCTAAACACGCTAAGTTCGGACGTTCGTGCCTTCCCTCAAGCCAAGAAAAATAATACAATACGGGCGTAGATCGGGAAGGAACGTACGGAAAATTGCGCGTAATACGGAGTACAGTAGATAAAAACAATCCCAAGCAAAGCTGGTAGAGCAGAATCGTTCCCTGTCTATCAACAAGCCTCACACATCGAATCGCAAAAACCGTCCTCGCTCAACCCCTACCATGTCCTGCCAGTGAAGCTTCTGCCCCTTTGCCCCCCTATCGCGTCTGCCCGGCCGTGCCTATCAGTATGGTGCCGGCCAGCTGGGCCCAACCGCAACAATGGCTTCCTTGGCTTCCTATGAGCACGTCGATGCAGCCTATGCTGCGGACACCGAAGTCGCGGCATCCCCAGCCACCCCGGCACACCCATCTCTGTCGTTTCCGAACTCTAGGCGGGCACGCAGCATGAAGAAGAACCGCGTTGCCACCCTATACGCAGGCCGTTTGCGACAGCAGTCGTCCCCCTCGGAAGTCGACGATGTCGTCTCGGACGTGGAGACCTCCCGTTTCAGCGAGGGCGAACAAGACGTCAGCCCCTTTCCCAATGGCGTGGACGACACTGGCAGCAGTATATATGAGGATGCCACCAGCCGCACGCCCAGCAAGACCAACAGCCACAGCCGTGACAAAACTGGTCGTCCCCATTCAGTCCACTCGCCGCCGCCGCGGCCTAACAAATTTGCCTTTGACGACAGCTACGACGAGTGCAGTGACTACGACCTCGATCGCAGCGACGTTGCAGCCGATGACCAGTCCACCGTACACGAATCGAGAGCCGAGCCCACCGCTGGCGATCGAGTACCGACTAGCTATCCTCTTTCCCCATCTCCGGACCCCCTTTCCCAGCACCCCGTCTCACCGGCCAGCAGCACGGCTACGGGTCTCTTCGACCAGACCGTGTCTTTGAACGCTGCTATCGCCGTGCCTCTCTCGTCGGTTAACACATCTGTCGCCTCCGCTGCCACGTCCACTGCACCAACCAGTCCGTCTTCGCCCACCCCGAGCAATGTACTCTCCAGCACTCAGCCTCAACGGTCTCCTTTAGCATCCCGCTTTGCGGGCTTCTCCTACCACCCTGTCCACGTTGATGTTTCGCCGCCCGGGCGGTCGTCTGGCTTGACCGAAGTGTCCCAATTCGCCACCAAGGAAGCCGACGACGTCCCTCATACGGTGGCCTCTACCTTACCGTTTCCTCGGCCCCTTACGTTGCCCCCGGTCCACACACAGACGCTTGTTTCCCCGCCGGCGTCGCCAGGGGCCATGCTTGTCGGCAATTTCTCCCGGCCACGCCAAGCCAGCATCAAGCACCCCCCAACGCCTACCACGGCCACTGCCCGATCTCTGCAACAGGAGCGCTCTCGTTCCGAGACATCATCACCGACCATGTTCTCTCCCGGACAGAGTGCCTGGCCAGGCGGGCGTCTACGTGGCATGTCTGCCTCTTCCAATAAGCCTCCCCCCCGCTCAGTCACGCAACGACCTTCCTATGACCACCTCCGTCCAAGACGACTCCCGTCTCCCTCTTCTCGGGACGCTGCTATGGTGTCGCCGGGGCTTCGCCGCCCACCTACAGCATTTACCCAAGACAAAGCTAATACAGCTAGCACCGGTGCCCCCTTTCTCCCATCACATGGCTTGTCGCAGCCACCGGAGCCGCAGGACGCAGCACAGAACGACTATAGGACACCTTTAAATGACCACCTTCTGGACATCCGGTCCGCCGTTCATCGACTGGGCATTGTTGATAACACACACATGCGGAACAGCGTCTTGACAAAGTCAAGCACCAGGGGGTCTTTGGCTTGGTTCACCAATAGCAACCCGGGTGATGACGAGGGCCTGAGTGTGGACGACGTTATGGGCATGTATGAAAAGGGGTTCGACTCAACAGGCACCGACGACGAGGATGCCGATGAGACGTTTGACGGTGCTACCGAGAGCCGTGCGTCGGGGGTCTCGAGAGGCAATCAGTCGACAGGCCGGAACTCGGAAACGATTGGCTCACAAGTTTTGGATGCCATGGGCGAGTCAATGCCAGTTCCTTCACAAATACCCAGGGGGTTGGACAACGCGGCCCTGGAACGCCCTGCATCCGCCCAGGGGTTGAACGATGCGGTTGATGTTGTTGATACTATTCGTCGTCGTCGCCGCTCGTCATCAGTTCCTACTGACACCCGCTCCGACCTTGCTGCACGGCGTCTGGTGGACACACTGTCACCAGTCCCAGCAGCGGAAGAGCAAGAAGATACGAGAGACAAACACGATTCTGGAAAGATGCTGGACCCAGACGATGAGAAGTCGGTAGCCCCGTTGTCGCCCGCCTTATCCCGTCACCTCGACATCTCAGTCGCCAGCAGCCTGCCGGACTCAACAAGTGCTCCATCTCTTTTCGCCCAATCTGCACAGGATCGGGACGCAGACCCCAGCCTCCGTGATCGGTACGGCTTCCGCAAGCAGAACCAATACGTCACTCGCGAGCAGTACGATGCTTGGAACGGATCATACATCGAGTATCTTGGTCGCCGCCGGAGAAAGTGGGTGTCCTACTTGCGTGATTCCGGCTTGATGACGGAAAGCCCAACGCGTTTTCCTCCGCCATGCGAAAAGACGAAACGCTTTATTCGCAAGGGCATTCCGCCTGAATGGCGTGGTGCCGCATGGTTCTACTATGCAGGTGGCCCAAGCATTGTGGCTAAGCACCCTGGAATCTATGACAAGTTGATTGCCCGCGCCATCCGCGGCGACGCCAACGCTGTCGACATCGAATCTATCGAGCGGGATCTGCACCGAACGTTCCCTGACAATGTCAAGTTCCAGTTCACCGGCAGCAGCCAGCCAGGACACAGCGATGCCAATTACGCCGACAGCGCGGATGGCGCAACGAATAAACCGGTCGATGTTACTGTCAGCCGCCCAGATGAGCCGCACATCGTTTCCAAGCTGCGCAGGGTTTTGCTTGCTTTTTCGATCTACAACCCTCGCATTGGATACTGCCAGAGTTTGAATTTCATCGCTGGCATGCTCTTGCTGTTCGTCCAGACGGAGGAGCAGTGCTTTTGGCTGCTGAACGTGATCACGCGAATCTTCTTGCCCGGCACGCACGAGACATCCCTGGAGGGCTCCAAGGTGGACCTGGCTGTTCTCATGGCTGCTATGCAAGAGTCTCTCCCTAGTGTGTGGGCCAAAATTGGTGGCGATCTTGATGATCCTACTGCTGCGGCGGCGGCACGGAACGTGGCGAGACATGGCACAGTCGCGAAGAGGATAAAACTGCCTAGAATCGGCGGTATTACCAGCAGCAAGGCGGCCGGTCTGTTAACGCCTTCTTCAGACCGCTTGCCACCCATCACACTATGCATGACTGCCTGGTTTATGTCATGCTTCATCGGCACACTTCCCGTCGAGACAACCCTGCGGGTGTGGGACGTCTTCTTTTACGAGGGGAGCAAAACCTTGTTCCGGGTTGCGCTGGCCATCTTTAAATTGGGCGAGTCTGAGATCCGTGCCGTCACCGATCCTATGGAGATGTTTGGTGTGGTGCAGAGCTTGCCTCGTCGCATGCTGGACAGCAATATACTGATCGAGGCCACGTTCCGCCGGCGCAATGGGTTCGGCCACATCAGCCAGGAGACGATTGACGAAAAACGCGGCGAGCGGCGCGCCGAATTTAAGGAAGTTCGGCGGGCACTGCCGCTGGTTAGCCCCATCCCGAGCCTGGACACAGCCACTGGCCATGCGGATGCCATGGATGAGGAATCGGCTTCTTTGTTTGGCGCCAATGTGCTGCGGAAGGGCACTCTCTTCAGCCGCCGTCGCGAACGACGTCCTGGCGGCGAGGTGACGTAGGGCTGCACCTGCTTGCAGTCGCGCTGGTGCTGCTAATGTTTTGCTGCCAGGCGCATCATCTCATGTTTTTATTTTTCACTTCTTTTTTTTGAGGGGGGGGGACCGCGCATCCATACTTTGTTGACTTGAGTTTTTTTTTTTTTGTCTTGACCACAAGCATAATGTGCATTTTGGTTGGTGTTTCTTTTTCATTTGTTAAGGTTGGGAATAGAAAAAAAGGGAAGCAAAGGCAGACGGAAGGGAGATTAGCATGAAAAGCTATGAGATAGAAAATTTGAAGAAAAGGACAATTAAGAAAGAAATACAGAAGAGGCACCCGACGCTCGAGGACAACGATGTATGAAGGATAAACAGAAGGAAGCACCTCGTTTTCCTTTTTTTCCTTTTTTTAACTGGTTTCTTTCTTCCCTTCGCGTACACGCTCTCGCCAACCCCGTCGATTCGCCTTAGATTTAATCCATCTCCCGACCCTTGCCTTCGCCCGGTCAAATTTTGGCTGCCGTGTGCCCCTGCCCCTCGATAACTCCTCCACGAACCCCCCTTAACCATCAGTACCGCTGCTATGGAAGGCCGCGCACAGCGCGGCATAGTGGTGGGTCAGGTCGAGGATGTTCTGCGGCAGGTTTGTTGCCTGGACCAGGCTGCCCACCTTGACGCCGCCCTCCTCCTCGATGAGCGTCCGCACTGTTTGCAGTAGGTTGGGCGAGAAGCCCGAGTACCACCGGTACTGCCACGCCACCAGGCGGATCACGGCCGCGACCATCTCGACGGGCGTGGCGGCGGCGGCAGCAGCAGCCGACGAGGACGACGCACTGCCGCCGGCTGCCGCGGCTGAGCCGGCCGAGGGCGGCGACGCCGACGATGCCGCTGCCGTTGCCGCGGTGCCGTCGCGGTGCTTCTTGAGTAGCGCGCGCAGGATGCCGGTCAGGGACCTGGCGCTGAAGCGCTGGGCCAGACAGGCGCGGTAGGCCTCGATGGCCTCGTCCTCGTGGTGCAGGCGCTCGGCCAGCAGGCCGAGGATCTCCCACTCCTCGGCGGACTTGTTGTACTGCATTGCCTGCGCGCGGAACTGCGCCATTTGCGTGCGCCAGATGGTGTACACGCGCAGGTCCTCGTACAGCACCATGAACAGGCTGTCGAGCCAGCGCTCGCACAGGCGCTTGTTGTTGAGGCGCGACAGGTGCTCTTCCGTCGGGGCGACGCTCTGCTAGAAGGGGTATGAGTAAAGGCCATACACAATAGAAAAACAACCCCCCTCCTCCCCACCCAGAAAAACAGGGCAAACTCACCTCGTCGGGTTTGCCGTCGACTGGGTCCGCAGCCGTCGTCGGCTTCTCCATTCCGTGGCCAGGTGGGGCAGCACCCGTCGTATGAAGCGACTCGGGCTCTTCAATCGTGGACGCATTGTCGTCGTCGTCGTTCGAGCCCGAGCCCGAGCCGGCGTCGTTCGAATGGTCGCCATTCAGCTGTCGGTCCGGGGTGCCGCGCAGGGCATCCGTGCTGGCATTGCCACCGGTAGCGGCGGCGGCGGCGGCAGCAGGGCCGCTTTTTGTCGGGTACGACGCCACGGAGCCGCCGTCCTTGCGCTCGGTCCGGTACTCGTCCTCCATAACAAACACGTTGCTCCGGATCCGGAGCAGCTGGTCCCAGCCGATCTTGGCCGTCATCTCGGTCAGGATGCCGTACGCGTGCCGGAACGTGCCGCGGTATGCCGCCGCCCGCAGGTTCAGCAGGCTCGGGTCCACCTGCTCGTTGTACCGGGACTCCATCTCGTTGTCGATCTCGTCCAGGCGGGTCTCGGGCAGGACCGGCAAAGACACCTCCTTGGGCTCCGGCATCACCGGGGCGTCCTTGTCCTGGTACGTGAACATGGGGCACGAGTTCAGAATCGTCAGGGCGTTCTCCCAGTCCTCCAGCGCCACGTACACCTCGGCCAGCCGCGCCCACGTGCCGAACTCGCTCGGGGCAGCCACCGTGCTGCGGTCAGCACAGCCGAGAGCCAGGTGCAGCCGCTCCTCCTTCTGCTCCGGAGTGGGTGCCGTCCGCGCCTTGCGGAGCAGGAACTCGGCCTGGGTATCGAGCATGACGTAGTCCATCGGGTCCTCCTGGAGCGCCTGGTATAGCACGCGCACACCCTCGACCTCCTCGTTTCCCATGAAGAGAACCTTGGCCAGCAATGAGGCGACCTCGCTGTTTTGCGTCTGCAGCTTCTGAAACAGGTTGATGCCAGAGGCATAGCGGCCACTCGTCTCAAAGTACCGGAGCAGGCCGCCGACAAGGTGATTCGAGACAACCGTGGGCACTTGCACCGTGGATTCTGACCCGAGCTGCCAGCCTGTAGAGAAGGACAATGTATTAGCTTGGCTGATGACGCGCGAGGCTTGCTGTTCTGGTGGATCGCCTCTCACCTTGGAAGAAAAGCTGCTCGGCCGCGCTTAGAAACCGGTGCTCTGTTTCCGTGTTGGTAATGGGGTTGAAGCGCCGCACGCCCATGATCTTGCGAATGATATCGCCGCTGCCATCATCGGCATACGAGTATGCGCGCAGCACGCTGCAGAGGTACGTCTCGAGCCACAGCTCATCGGTTGCCTTCTTCTTCTCGCCACGCTCGTCGACGCAGTAGCTCTCGACGGTACCGGGAATCGAGACGTGGACGCGCATGTCGACGCGGGACAGCGCATTGTAGCAGCTGCAAATGGCCGTCCGTTAGCCCTAAAAAAGCGCATAAAGATGAGACTGCCTTTGCCCCCTTGATGATGTTCCATACCAGTACAGTCCCTCTGTTATCTTGCTCGTCACGGTCGTACCCGGTTCGTGGAACGTCAACGTGTTGATGTAGGCAGCTAGACTAGCTGACGAAGAGGCGTCGACGCCGGTGACATGATGGTACACGCCCACCTAGAGAGACAGAAAGTGGTTAGAGGATGCGATGGCCCTTTTCGTGTCCCCGACAGTGCAGCTGCTTACGTGACGCCCGCTGCCTCGAATCGTCTGCTTGACGAGATGGACGAGATCTGGCGGGCCGAGCTCGCGGAGGGAGAGCAGCTGTTCAGTGCGGCTGTCAACAGACTCGTGCAGCTCCTCCTCCGTGATTCTGTGAACAAGACAACCGTTAGACAACCATTGGAAACACACAATGCGAGCCAAAGCGCACAGGCGAGGCCGACGTACTCGGGCACCGCAGGGGCAACCATCGCGACAGGGAGTGCGTCCACAGCACGTCTGCTTCACTGGAGAGGGGAGGAGGAGGAGGGGGGAGCAAGTGCTCTCTTTCGGAGGGCGAGCACTAGTGACGTCGATGCAGTCGATTGCACGAGATTGCGCGGACAGACGCAGGGGGAATTGCGAACAGCACCGGCGCTGATGTGGCTTTCTCGTAGCAAAAGGCGTCGGCCAAGAGGGGGAGCTCGGGGGCGGTGACAGATGGAGAAAATGCGGCGTGGGTGGTGCTGTCGTTGTCTTTTGTTCCTGGCGCGAAACTAAAACCTGGTCTCCTGTTCCGGCGAGCCCACAGTGACCCACTTTCACTACACGTGAAATTACACGTGCTTCGCGTTTAAGGGCTTCTCACAGCGCGTCTTCCAGGCTTTTGGCACGCGCTGGGGGCGGAAGGAAAAGATTCATTACGCATCGCATCCTGTGCCGCCGCGATCCTGCGTTTCACGCACCGAACAGCTGACTATATACCGCCCGATCAACGCATTCTTTGGTTGCTCTACATTGTTTTGAACATCCTGAGCGCATGACACGCCACGCGTGCGGCCAAGATGGTAAGGCTGTGCGAGGAGCTGTTTGGGTCATTTTCGAGGGCTTCCTTGCTGATTCTGTGTCTCTCTTGCAGCCCGCCTTTTCGGCGATCAACGTCGAGCCCGAGGAGAACGTCGAGGATGAGATTGACGTCACTCGTCGCCTACAGGTATGGGATTCTGCGTTGCTCCAGGCTGCATCCCCTCTGCTGACCACGTCTTCCCAGATCGACGAGGCCTTGAAGCTCTACCAGGCCGCCCTGAAGCTCCATTCACAGGGCCCACGGTTGCTGTCCGAAGCCGACAAGGCGTACAAGGCGCTCTTCCGCTCAGCCATCTTCCGCTACCCAGAGGCCAAGACCGAGTACGAGCGCGTGGAGCGGCAGTCCGGCGCTTCTCTCACGCCCGGCGCTTCCTTCCCTACCCTCGATGCGCTCCCCATCGACGACAGCTCTACAGGCAGCAGCCTCCTACAGGCCTATTACATATCTTACAAGAACCGTGGGCAGTTTCTGCTCGACCGGATACGGCACAAGGCACGAACGGCAGCAAAGTCGAAAAAGGCGACCACCGGCGAGGATGATGGCGGCAGAACAAGCAGCATATTTGCAGATGCAGCCATTGTGGATGACGCACGGGCATCGGTAGACCAGTTTGGCGCCGCACTCGACCGCGACCCGTCTGATGCTGAGCTGTGGCGGCGCACTGCGCGTGTCGCCGCATTTCTGAACAGCGCCCGGATTGAGCGCTACTGCCTTGAGGCCGCCATTGAGCTCGACGATGACCCGGCCGTGGTTGAAGTCCAGCCGCCATCTCTTGCCGAAGGGTTTGCCGGAGAGCAGCTACGGAACCAACTGCAGGCTTTGTCTGATGGCATCGCTTTGTCTCACCCTTCCATGGCGCCCTTCCTCAAGAGGCAGATGGCCGCAGCACTCAAGCGGTATCTGGATCCCTTGCCATGGCTGCCAAATCTCTCAAAGAACCTTGCCGTTACTAGAACAATTGCACCACCACCAACCGGCAGCAGTGACACGAAACGCTCTGTTCGCTTCGCGAGTCCATCCTGGAGGAGGCTGGGCATGGCTCTTCTCGAGTATGTCGACGAGTTCGGCGTCTCAGGTGAAGCGATTCAGTTTGATTCCCCCACTATCTCAGACAAACGCGAGAGCATTCAAATACAAATTGATCAGCAGTCAAGCATGGAAGTCGTGGCCGATCCATCGCTCACGGATGCAAACGCTGTGGCAGACAAGAGGGCGGATGACGATGGAGATGACGGCGCCGATGGTGCTAAGAAAGCAACCAGCAACGACGCACCTGCACCGGACGAGAACAATTCCGAGGCCGTGGCCAATGCTCTAACAGCCAGCAAAGAAGTAGAGACACAGAAGGAGCGCAGTGCTGCGCAACACCGCAAGCGAACGCAATCAGTGGCAGGCCTGCCCGAGGCACCCGACACAGATAACGGCGACACAAAACGAAGCAAGCGCATCCGCCGGCGTGAGACCCTGGCCGAAGGAGCCGTGGATCTCATCGCCACGTATGCAAACCAACTCGAGCGGTACCAGGACGCCGACAATGCTCTATTCACACTGACACGTAGGCTTCTGGATAAGCTCGGCGTGCCAACTATTTCCGCGCTGGACGAGACCATCGAGGCGTGTGGGCGGACAACAACGGATCGCCTCGAAAAGCTGCAGAACCAACTAGCCAGGGACATGCGCTCGGTGTTGATTACGGCCTTTAAGGACGACCGCGCCCGAATCCTGCTGAACAAGAAAGACGCCCCTGCATTCGGCATGGAGGCCTTTCTGAAGCACAGCAAAACAGGCCAGCAACACACACCTGAGACGACTGCGCTGGATGAGACGTGCGAGCTGCGCGCCTTTGTCGACAAAATCAACAAGGCATGGTACACGAGCGAAGAAGTTGCCTTTGAATGGCTGGTGGCTATGCTTCCCAGCTACATGTCGCACAAGTGGTCCGAGGCCATGAAGGAAACCGTGCTCCATGTCCTCCACAAATTCGACGAACCCATCTACCGCCGCATCTGCTGCGTGGTGCCGCATCTGCCCAGCGGCCACGAGAACGCGTCTGTCCCGGCATCAGAGGTCCCCGTCCTGTGCGATCTCGTCCAGATGGTGTTTGAGCTGTATCTTGACGACTACGAGCGCGTATCCAGCCCGAGCAGCCCCATTGACAAGCTTGCGCGCATCGAAACACGATGCAGACTGGATCGCTGGATGAGCCTGGCGTCGGGCCTTGCCTGCACTCATAGTGGACAAGACAACTCCGATCGCGCGTTCCGGTTCCTGTGGGCGTCTGTCTTCAACACGACGACGGCGCCCGGCGTTGCGCGCGACCATGCTCTTGCCTGCTGGGAAAGCCTACGCCGGTCTCTGCGAGACGAGGAGCAGAGCGGCCGGACGGTCGAGATTGTGTTGCCGAACAACGCGGTTATGCCGGAAGTGTCTTACAAGGCCGCAGATCGCGAAATCAGCAAACTGACGACCATGGACTTTTTCCTCACATTGTTCCAAGAGGAGCTGAAAGATCCTGTGCTTGTCATCGACAAGCTCGAGCCAGTCCTAAACCCCAGCCTGGTCTATGTTCCGATCGCTGGTTCTTCTGGCAGTGACAACGCCGGGACGGACTCGGCTGCCCAGCAGATACCGATCTCTGAGTGTGCCAGCCCCGAGCTGCGCGACATGTGGAAGTTTCTGCGCGGGAGCAACACAGACCTCCGTCTGTTTCTGTGGTCTCGCTTGGCAGATGCCTATGGAGAGATCGACTACTCCACCAAGGTGCTGTCGTGTCATCTGCGCAGCATCGAGATGATCGCAGATGACCTGAAGAGCGAGGCCTACCTGTCCACGCCCCAGGAGGCAACCAGACTGAAGACCTTTGTGCGCCTGTTAAAGACGCTAGACGAGACGATCATCCAAGCCCTTCACCTGGCTGTCAACGACCCCGGGGCCTTTGAGATTATTGACGAAGACCACATTCGGACATCTATCAACGCCCTGGTGCGCATCAGCTGCATGCTGCATGTAGCCACGCTGTACGAAGACGAGATTCGTGTTGGCATGACATCGGCTGCCTCCAACTCTCAGAACTTCCATGCTTTTCAGAATAAGTTGCGTGAGATGCAGGTTCGCACGTGGAGTTTGCAGTACGCCTTGATAAAGATGGGCCTTCAGATGACGGCCGCAGCACCGCCGGATAGTGGCGCTCTGACTCCGTCCAAGACGTCTACGCCCGTGGCGGCGGCGGCAAACCCCTTGTCTCCGCCTGCCTCGGAGACTGATGGGGCCGGCTTGGAGTCCCATCCGCCGGCGGCGGGTAGCGAGACCGCATCGAAGTCTTCTGAGCAACAGCTGGTCCAGTCGGACATGGCCGACTTCTTGGGATGCATCCACGAGCTCATTGGATCGCGCAAATTTTGCAAGGTGTCTAACAAAATATTCTTGCGCTTGGCGCGATCTGAGCTGCTGAAGATGCGCAAGCTCGGCAACTGGGAAGCCTATCTTGGCCAGGTTCTGTATGATTTGCACGGTCTCAAGCTGGGTGTGGCCGCGACCGAGGTGGAGGAGCACGGCTGTCCAACGGAGCGTCTGGAGCGCAAGAATGCACTGGCCCTCGTGGACAAGGTCATGGCCTTGGCCAGCCGCATGTCGATGAAAGACCTGCTGAAGTCGGACCTGAAGAACACGATCGAGCACATGCAGCAGGCCATCGGCCAAACCAAGTCGACAACACAGATGATCCACAACCTGCGATACTTTACCGAGTACCTCAAGCGACCGATCCACCCACTGTGCCTGTACCAGGCGTGGAAGGGCACGGCAGACCTGGACACGGTCCCGGCGACGACGCCCGACGCGGTGCTCGCGCGCAGCGGCTGGTTTTTCTTGATGGGCATGGTTGCACTGACCAAGTTCAAGGGCGTGGATCTAAACCGGCGGCAGACGCCCGGGGCCACGGACGACCTGCGCGTGGGCGCGCAGTACTTGCGGCTGCAGCTGCAACTGACGCCGACGCGGTGGGATGCGTGGTTCCGGCTGGCCGAGTGTTTTGACTACGACCTGGACGAGGCGGTGCTGTGGACGGCCGAGAAGATGAACAAGGACCGCGGCGAGCTGGTCAAGCTGCAGCGGAGCGCCATCCACTGCTACACGCTGTCGCTGTCGTACTGGCATGCGGATCCCGGCGTGCGGAGCGAGGGCGAGGGCGATGCTCTGCACGACCTGTACTACAACTTTGGCATGCGCATGTTTGCGAGCAGCCGCGAGCCGTTTGCCATGGAGGCGTTCCGGCACGCGGACACGGAGCGCTGGTTTATCGCGCCGGACACGATGTCGACGTACACGAAGCCACAGCACGGCGGCATGACGGACTACATGGTGTGGAAGTACGCGGCCGGGCTTTTCCGGCGGGCGCTGGCGTGCCGGGCGAAGGACTGGAAGAGCGCGTACATGCTGTCCAAGTGCGTGTGGAAAATGTACCAGAAGCCGGCCGGGGCGCTGCACCCGCGGGAGCGGGCGTCGCACCCGTCGGTCGGCGACGTGGTGCACGCGCTGGAAAAGAGCGTGGAGGTGGTGTCGCTGCTGCCGAAGCCGCGGCACGGCGACGCGATCCTGGAGCCGCACTACAAGATTGTGTCGGTGGTGGCCAAGCTGGTGCGGCGCGGCGGCATGCACGCGCAGGCGGCGGCCGACCTGCTGCAGCGTATGCCATACGCGGTGGACCGGGGCGCGACGGTGTCGGTGACGAGCGCGGCCGAGTGGAAGGCCTTTTTGGTCCGAACGCTGCAGCACCTGCGCGACAAGGACAAGTCGAACTGGCAGCACCGGATGACGGTCCGCCAGGCGAAAGTCTTGTTTGACGACTGCGACCTCACGGACGACGAGAACGCCGAGGTGTCGACGTCCGTGGACGCGCCCGGCGAGGCGGCCAAGGAGGAGACGGTACCCGCACTAAACGGCACAGGCTCGCAGACGGTGGCAAGCGGTACGCCCGGCGCAAGTGCAGTCCATGGGACACCAGCCAATGGCATTGGAGGCGGCGACGGAGAGAGCACGGACATCATGGACGTCAAAGGCGAGGATGGTGCACCCGAGCAAAGGCAAAGCGCCGTTGCGACGAACAACGTTGCCACCGAAGGCGTCGCGGAAGAAGAGAACCAACAGGCCAAGACGGCCGGCAACAATGCAGGCGCAAGCGAGGGTGCCCGTGACACGACAACGGCGGCGGCGGCGGCGGCGGCTGCGGCGGCTGCGGCGGCTACTGCTCCCCTGCCGCTCTCGCCCGACAGCATGGCCATCCAGAAGCAGCGGGAAAACGGCGACACGATGATTGTGGATTCCTCTGCGGCCGCCACGGGCAGCGTCGAGCCCCCCACTGCGGACAGCAAGCCGTCTGTTGAGAACGGTGCTCCTGTGAACGTACAGACCAACGGGGCCGGCGAGGCGGACAAGAAGCCATCAGCGGACGCGGAGCGGCAGGAAAAGGCACAGGCAGCGTTTGCGGTGCTGCGCGAGTCCATGTTCACCAAGACGATGGTGATGAACGTGTGGAAGTGCGATGCGGAGCGGCCGGGGCGGCACCACGTGTTCACGGAGCAGTATGTCCGGTTTGCGACGCGGCTGCTGGTGGTGCTGGACGACCAGGTGAACCTGGAGGCGCTGCTGCGGCGGATCCGCAAGAAGGGGGCGGACTTCTACCACTTTATCGACCTGTGGCAGACGTGCGTGGTGAGCTACATCCGGCTGGTGCGGCGGCACTATGCGATCCCGCACGGGGCGGACGAGGTGTTAAAGAGCGTGACGGCGGAGGAGATGGACATTTATGCGGAGCGCATTGCGGACTGGGCCGGGCGGACCGATGACGCCGACAAGAAAGACGCCGGGGACGGCAGTGGGGAGAGCGGCGGTGGCGGCGGCGACAGCAACGGCAACGGCAAGGACAACCACGACAACAGTGACCGGGGCCACGCGGTGCTGAGCGCGATGCGGGAGACAATCGAGATGAAGAAGCTGAACGGCAACCTGATGAAGCAAGGCGCTATGGACGACCTGATCAGCGACTGCTACAGTGTGCTCTTTGCCGATGTGGGCCGCGCGCTGCCGGGCGAGGACCCGGCCAAGATCGTCGAGGAGCGGCACCGGCGGCTGCGCGAGGAGGCGGTGCGGGCCGAGAAGGAACAGGCCAGCAAGGACAAGCAGGCCGAGGCGGCGGCGATGATGCTGACGTTCAACCTGCTGTCAGACCGCAGCGGCCTGGACCGGGAGAGCGGACAGCTGTCGCGGGCCGGATCGGAAGTGCCGGGGCTCCTGCTGCAGGCGCCTGCGGGTGGCGACAAGATGGAGCGTGCAGGGTCGGGCACAGGCGCTGGTGCCAGCGACCACCCGCTGAAGCGGTCGCGCGTCATCGGGGTGCGGCGGCCCGACATTCTTCGGCGGGCGGAGCAGGCCGTTGCACGAATCCCTGCAGCCAGCGGCAGCGGCCAAGCCAACGGCAACGGTGGTGGTGGTAGTGGCGGTGGCGGCGGCGGTAGCGGTGGCGGCGGTAGCGGCGGTAGCGGCGGCAGCGCCAATGCAGCAGGGTCGTGCGGTGGAGGGTCTGGGCGGCGGTCGACGCGGATCGGGTCGTCGTCGGGCGGGAGCAAAAACGAAGCGGCGGCGGCGGCGGCAGCGGCAGCGGGACCGGGCGGGCCAGACGGCCGCGGAGGAGGCGGAGCACACGGCAAAGACGACGGCGGCAGCGGCAGCGGTGTGGATGGGGGTGAGGACGGCGAAGGCGACGGGGACGGGGACGGGGACGGGGACGGGGACGGCAACGACGACGGTGCGGTGCGGCGGCGGCGGCGGAGTACGCGCAGCAAGAGCCGGCACGGGAGCGTGGAGCGGACGCGTGGACGGGCCGGTGGCGGTGGTGTTGCTGGTGATGGGGACGGTGGCGACGATGTGGACATGAAGGATGCGCCGCAGAAGGTGGACGGGGCGGTGACGGCGGCGGCCAGCGAGGTGTCGTCGCCGGCCGGGAGCGTGCACGACTCGGCAGACGACGAGAGCGAGCTGAGCGAGGTGCCGGCGGACTACGAAGAGAACGTGCCGGCGGCGCTGATGTTCCCGAACCTGCGGCGGAGCCAGGAGGCGGCGGCAGGGGCGGAGGCAGGCGACGAGGCGGACGAAGAGGACGAGGAGGAGCAGGAGGAGGACGAAGAGGACAACGACGAAGACGACGACGACAACGACAGCGACCACAGAGGCGAGGCGGAGAACGACGGCGACGACGACGAGGACGGGCAAATGGAAGACAGCGTGGTGGTGCTGGTGGACATGCCGGAGGACATGGACATGGACATGGACGTGGACATGGACGTGGACGGGGCGTCGGAGGCAGCGACGCCGACGGGGGCGGTGGCTGGCGAGGAGGACGGCTAGTTGCGGTCTCTGGGCTCTGCACTGCCGTCGCCGGGTACGGAACAGTGTGTTTTGGCGTGAAACGGAGTATCTTACGTGCGTGCGGATAGCTGTTTTTTTTTTGGGGGGAGAAGGTGGGGAAAAAAGGTATGAACAAAAAAAACCGCTTTCATGCTCGAGGCCGATTGTTCCCTTCCCTGCGGTCTATGCTGCAGCCTGTCCCAGTCTATACATGCTTGTGGTCGTCTTGGGGCCGTCCTTGTCACCCCCGGCCGCCGTTGTAGTCGGCGCCGCCGGCGCGGCGCAGGCGGCGGACGACGTCGGCCTCGTCGAGGTCGTCGCGCGAGCGGGCGTCGACCTGGATGCTGTGGTGGCTGAGCACCTGCTTGACGGCGCCGGCCTCGATGCTGACGCGGGCCTTGCGCATGGGCCGCGTGGCGTCGCCGATCCACACGACCAGCACAAACTTGACGCGCTTCGACTCGGCGTCGTTGGCGTACTCGACGCGCACGTAGCCGTACTGCGCCTGCGCCTCGTCGAAGCGCGCCGCCAGCCCGGCCACGCCGCCGCTGCCCGTGGCCAGCAGCGCGAGCTGGTTCTTGGCGCCGGCGGGCTTGTCGCCGAGCAGCAGCCAGTCGGTCGCGTCGGTGTCGGACCGGACGGCGTCGTAGGCGGCCGCAATGGCCGCGTCGTCGAGGCCGCTCATCGGGGGGAGGGAGGGGGAGGGGGAAACAACCGGAGGCGGCGGAGAAAGCGAAGCGAGCCGGG
>PCDN01000003.1:1990159-2003617 GCA_002778105.1 Ceratocystiopsis brevicomis
GGGGGGGGGTATGAATGCTTGAGCAAAGGAGGGAAGATGCAGCATGCGTGTAGGATGGCAAGAGGCGGATTGGATAGGAGAAGGACAGGCAGCGAAAGACGGTTCCATTTTCATGGCCAGGGGATAGTTAGCCTCCGAAACAAAAACAGCAAGAAGGAACGGCGTGGTTGCCTTGGCTTGTTTATATCCAGGAGGCACGGAAGCTGCAACGGACCCAACGCCTGGACGGAACAGGCAATTTCGTCCACCAAACGCGCCGTTGTCGGAATCCCCTCAATTTGGCTATCTGAGAATACAACGCATTCACCTCTTCCTCCGCTTCTCCTCCATGTGGTCCTTTGCGGCCTGGACTGGTCAGGTTAGCATTGGTCTGTTCCTACGCAGTTCTTCCGGATGCCCTACGCTGTGCGTCCATTTTGCCCCAACCCCCTGACGGCTCTCGGGCGTTCTCTTTCCGGTGCAGAAGGGCCGGTTGTTTGGCCGTTCGCTCTCGGCCTCGTCCACGTCCAGGGCCGCTGCTGTCGCTGCTCTCCTCGGTGTTGTCGCTTTCGTCGCCCCCGTCGGTCGCGTCGTCTCCGTCCAACGCTGGCGTTCGTCGCTCTCGCGCCGCCACGTCACAGCAGAAGTCGGGGGCGGCGTCCTCCTCGGGCTGGCGCGTCATGGGCGGTGGAAGGGACTGGCAACGCGGCGACGGCGCTGCGACCGGGGGCCCGGGGCACGGCGGCGGTGGCGTCGGCGCCCGCGGGGGTGCAGCCGCATCCGTGCAGCAGGGCATGCCGATGCCGTCTAGTTGTCTTTCTGCTGCCGGGCCGCGACTGTGACCTCGCGTTGGCCTGTGCGAGGGCTGCGAACGCTGCTGCCGACCCGTTGGTTGTGTGTTCTTCAACCGAGCTGGCCGGTCTGCCATGCAAGGCATCGTGACGAGGAACCGAAGATTTGTGAAGAAAAAAAAAAAGAGGGATTCGAAATCGAGCATGTGCTGAAACGGAAAAGACAAAAACCAGGAAAAAGCCTGTTTGCCGCGTGTGTTGTTGTTGTGCAGTCAGACAAAGAACGCAGACGAAACGAACGACAGCAAAGAGCCAAAAGGACACAAGAGAGACAAGACACACGTCAGAAAATCCGACTCACTGCCGTGTTCTCGTCCACCACCAGGCTCCCTCCTTGTGAGTCGGCGTCGTCCTCTTGTCACTGGCGTCTACGGAACAAGCATCGTTGGTAGAAACGTGTTCGTATGGTATTTGTAGGGCCGAATGACCGACAGCAGACAAGCGGAAAATGAACCTCCCACAGACCTCGTTGTGTCCCCCTCCACCCCTCCTCCACGCCCTCTCCCCCCGCCACCCTTCCTCCCAATCACTCATTCTCGTGCACGTCAATGACCGTCGTCTTGAACTTGCGCGCCGGGACACGGCGGTGGAACAGAATGTCGGCCTCGCGGTACGAGCGGTGCTTGAGCTCGGGCAGGAAGAAGTAGGCCGTGACCCAGCAGACGACGGCGGTGCTGCCCCAGACGTAACCGCACTTGCCAGCCAGGTTCCAGCCGGTCGGGTTGAGCAGGCGCGAGGCCAGGTAGATCATGGGGATCTCGGCGACGTAGTAGGCGGCGCGGCCGACGCCGGTGCTGAGGGCGCGCAGGCGGACGGACGAGGTCTCAGAGATGATGGTGTAGGAGATGGGGCCGAGCGTGCCGGCAAAGACAAAGGAGATGATGATGCCGAGCACGGCCTGGACGTAGTTGGTGGCCGTGTTCTGGTGGACGGACGCGACGATGCCGAGGATGAAGAGGAATGTGATGTTGGTGACGGTGCCCCAGAGGTAGATGGTGCGGCGGCCGAACCAGTTGGTCAGCGGCCAGGACAGCGCGTTGGCGACGAACTGCAGGCACGAGTTGATCAGGTTGAGCTTGAAGGCCATGTCGGACGAGACGCCGGCCTGCTCGAAGAAGAAGGTGGCCTGGTTGGCGATCAGGTTGCCGGCGAAGTTCTGCGACGCGTACATGAGGCACGTGATGATGGTGCGGCGCAGGTCGGTGCCCTTGAGCAGGTCCTGCAGCCGGGGCGTGCCGCCCATCTTCTGCTCGATCTCGACGGTGCGCTCCATCATGGCCAGCAGCTGCTGCGACTGCTCGCCGCGCTCGGTGCCCAGGCGCTCGATCGACCGCAGCGCCTCCTCCTTGCGGCCGCGGCGGATCAGCCACCACGGCGACTCGGGCGCGAAGAAGATGAGCACCAGCAGCGGCGTCGGGAAGATCCACTGCAGCGCCAGCGGCACGCGCCACGACCACTCGTCCTGGCGGTGGTTGTAGCTGTACGTGGACGCGGCCACGATGATGGACCCGATCGACCAGCTCATCTGCAGCGACGCCGTGCACACGCCGCGCAGGGCCATCGGCACGATCTCGCTGGCGTACGCGGGCGAGTTGGCGATGAACAGGCCCCAGGGCAGACCCTCAAAGGCCTGGCCGATGGTGAGGACGGTGAGCGAGTCGGCCTTGTTGCGTTAGTGGTGAGAGACGAGAGACGAGAGACGAGACAGAAAAAAACGAAACGAGAGAGAGACGCACAAAAAACGAAATGAAAATGGTTGCGTTCATCAGCATCAGGGCCATCAGCGTCGTCCAGCGGTAGCCCAGGTAGTTGGTGATGGGCCCGGCCAGGAACACGCCGACAAAGGCACCACACTGGCCGGCCTGGAACAGGGCGCTCTGCCACCGCGTCGGGATGGACCACTCGCCCGGCGCCGACTCAACGCCGTACTTTTTCTGGAAGGCTGGCAGCGCGACAAAGTTGCCGTTGAGGAACATGTCGAACGATTCCATGACCTGGGGGGGTCAGCGATGGCACAGGGAGGGGAGGGAGAAGCCGCCTTCCAGTCCTGGAAGAAAACACCCACAATCGTAAAGCACATGATAAAGGCCCATGCACACGCTTTGGGATGCGTCTTGAGCGCCATCAGAAAGCCCATCTCGTGCTCGCGGTTCTCGCCGTCAAAGGCATCGTTCATCAGCTCGGCGCTGGCCAGCACGTCCGATGCGTGCACCACGTCCGGCTTGGCGCTCTCCTGCAGGCCAATGTCGTGCAGCTCGGCGTCCTTGGTCTTCTCCTGCGAGCCGGCCACCGAGTGGCCGCTGCTGTCTGGTGGGTTCTCTCCAATCCCAGACATGGTCGTCGGCGTGGGTTCGTGCGTGGTGCTGAGGGGGGGTGGTGCAGTGGAAGGGCTAGGTGGACGAGTAACAAAGCAGGCCGGACAGACAGACAGACGAGTGACTGGGCCATCGGTTCATATATACCCCGTAGGCTCAGGTTCAGAGAGGCTCCAAGACCGATCGTCCCTGTTGTCTATACCAAGCTTTTTGGGAACCACGCGACCCGGTCAGACTAGCCGGTCGCTGGGGAAAGGGGGGGCCGTGGCAAAAATCGTAGTACTTTACTAACTTTGTCCGTCCCCCGTCCCCTACGATGCGCCTACGTTCCTCTGTAAGACGTCCGGACTAGACTAAACAGGCCACCGCACATGCCGAACAAGCAGCGGGCCGACGTGTGATACGTGGAGAAACTGTAGCACAGAATGTAAGATACGGAGTAGGCCATGCTGGGTGAGACGAAGCGTCCAGGCAAAATGGCCTGTCGGCCCAAGAGCCACCGAGGAATGCCCGTCTGCTGGGCCCGGCATGCGACAATGCCCCCAAGGCTAGCGGTGACGAACCCGCTGCTGAGCCTGTGTGCGTGACTCGGCCAAATCTGGGGGAACTCCTCATAACAGCGAGTCAACATGCCTAGCGCTCTGGTGCTGTGCCCGCAAAAGTATCTTACCGGCCTCTCGCTCTGCGCTCAAGTGCCGTCCGTCTGGGGTGGTATTGGACGAGCGAGGAGATGCGACGGGGATAGTGTGCAACGCTGTCGGTAATAACAACTGAGGGGAAAGAGAGGACAGCCGGCGAGTTTGGGGAAAGGCACTAATTACGTTTTACCCCAGATGGCGGGGAAGCTAGGGGATACTGTGGGGGAGCAGACGGTGCAAGGGTGCGCTCAAGTGAGAAACGCGCAAGAGGAAAAAGAAGAAGGACAAAGAAGGGCAAAGAAGGGAAAAGAAGGGCAAAGAAGGGTAAAGAAGGGCAAAGAAGGGCAAAGAAGGGCAAAAAGGGCACGAAGGGTTTGCGGTGTGCTTATGCTTTGCAATCGTCCTGGCTTGGGCGATAGCAGCCCGGTCATAAAAAGAGCAACAAAGGGGCAAAGCAGGCAAAACGAAGGAAAGACAGGGGGCGAAAAACGGACCAACAGGTATCTTACATGAGAGAGACTAACACCAGACAAACAAACACCCCCTGCCAGCCGGGGCGGTGGCCCGACCTGCCGACAATCGTCCGGCAGACAGCACATCTTGGGCTAGTCTGGCCGCGGCCGCTCCACTGGAACACGGCACGGCAATACGCGGGGATTGGGGGGATTGCTTTGGCACACATAAGATACGATACAGGCGTCATCCTTCGTGGCCGGCCACCCCCGTAACACCGTCCGCCCAAGTAGGAAGGTGGAACGATTCCCTCCCCCCCCCCCGGTCGCCGGCAGTGCAACGTAATGGGCCTCGTTTTTACGCAGCCGTTTTCCGTGGCGGACAATCTCGTCTGGTCTGTCCGGGGGGGGGAGGGCGAGACAAGTGAGGGGAAGGCGGTTTGGCAGTGGACGGGCAGAGGGGAACGATAGACGACGGACGACGGCAGCACCCAGTCGGCCGGTTGCAGTCGCCATACGTTTCCGTTTCAGACCCAACCGTGGCAGGCTGCAGTCACCATGTGTTTCCGTTTTAGACTCAATCGTGCCAGACACGCGGCTGTCATCGATCGTCATTCACTTTTCTTCACGGCGGCCAGCGTGGACGGCCTGTCGAGGGATTGTCGGCGTGCTGCAGCCGATGCGACGGGTCTGCCTTCTCTGCACGGGCCTATTTGAATACGAGTAGGCAGGGCCGGCAGATGGGGGGGCAGCCTGGAGCAAGGCAGCTGAAATAAAGCCAAAGACCGGTTTGTTGTTTCTGCACTGAACTGTTTCATTTCAACCGCAGACAGGCCGGGTTCTTTCTAGGTTTTTTTTTCTTTCCCCCCCCTCTCTCTTCAACGATGAAGAACGGAAATTCCATGGCGCAAACGCTGCGGACGATGGTGCAATCGTTGGCTGGTCGTGATGTGGACAGAAGAAACAAAAGAAAGTACGGAAATCGCAAAAAAAAAAAATTCTGCACTTGAAAAAACAGGTTCATCTGAGAAGAAAATGGCGAGAAAAGAAGGAAGAACCAAAAAAATACCAATGGTGGGCTTCTCTAGGGCTCCTGGCAACACAGAAGCTTGCCATCCAGAAGCCAAATAACGGAAGACTGGCAGAGATTGGCTGTGGAACAAATACATCGATGGCGCTGATAGCGTCGACGGCAACGGCGAGGCAGAGAGAAGAGAAGGGCAAGGAAAGAAATTCCCGAGACACATCACAGCCGCTGCACTTGCAAGACGAAGCGCTTCCTCTCGCCCTCTTCCTTCGCCATGGCTGCCGCGGACATCACGACCACTGTCTCGGCGCAGCCTGCTGCAGCGTCACCTGCCCACGGCGTGCAAGACCCGCAACCTGACGCCGACCGCTACATCACGACGTCGCCGTATCCCGACCACCTGCTGGACCTCGACACGCTCGACCCGCAGACACGTCTGCTGGCCCGGGCCCTCCGTGTCTTCGATGCGACGCGCAGCGACTACGCCACGGCGCCGTATGTCGACTCCTTCAACGTTGCTGCCGTGGTCGACGAGCTGCGGCGTCTTGTGGCGGCGGCACATGCACAGAACGGCCACGTGCCGGCAACGGCGACAACGGCCACCCCCTGGACCGCGTCGTCCTACTTTGTCGTCGCGTTCCGCTCGCAGATCCCGCCCAGCACCCGCTCGCCCGCCCGCACTGCCCTGCTGAGCCGCCTCGACGAGGCCGCCCACGCCGAGGCCAACGCCAGCGGCGGCCTGCTGCGCTACTGGTTCGCTGCCCCGGATGCCGACGGCCGCAACATGGCCACCTGCGTGTGGCGCTCGCCCGCCGACGCCCGCCGTGCCGGCCACGGCACCCAGCACCGCCGCGCCGCCAGCGAGGTGCAGTCGCTGTACCGCGAGTGGCGCATCGAGCGGTACCGGCTAGTGCTCCGCGACGACCTGGCGAGCTGGGACGTTGTCGCGTGGGAGGATGAGGAGGAGGGAGCGGAAACAAAGAGAGGGGGGCCCAAAGGTCTAAAGGTATAAACAAAAGGGAACGGATAGGAGGCACGACAGGCGCCAGAAATAGAGAAAAGAAAGCACGTAGACAAAACAAAAATAGGGAACGTCGTTCACTTATATATCCCGGGTGTCTGCATTTCGTCGTGTCATGGCGTGGGGGGGTGGCGTGGGATGCGGCGCATTCGTCATTGTTTAGGTAGGCATAGACAGACCAGGGACGGCCGACATGCCAAGAGAGCAAAGCAGCACGAAAACGAAGGCCTTTATTCAGATCGAGGCGTTTTATCTTGGCTTTTCGACTATAAATTCAAGGCCATGGTGTGCCAACCGCCTGAGGATCGGGGTTCTAGCTTAATGCCCCAAACAGGTCAATATTCAAGAGCATATGAAATCGGCGACATGGTAGCAATACAGCCGTTAAATCCAAACGGCAAACCTGTCTTCTCACTTGATCGTTTCTTTGCTCAGGTCTTGTCAGGAGGGAGAAGCTGGCCAATCAAAACGGTGTTGGCCACACCGGACGCGGGGCACACAGAAACCCGTTCTGCCCCCCTCTCACCGCCCGGGGCCTCAACCCACAAAATCTAGAATGCATCGCGAACAATAGAAAAAAATTACTTCCGGAAAAAGGCAAACCCGCACATCGTCAACCCTCCGCCCACCCCACCCTTCCGACTCTCCCCCAGGCAGCACACACTTTGACACGAACGCCTGCCAGGATCCTCCGTCGTTCCGTTTGATCGAACTTGGCCTGTATTCTCTCCAACCATGGCGACCGCCACCGCAGAGGCCCCGAAGGATGCCGCCTTCCAGGCCGTTCAGGTTGAGGCCCTGGTGGTCATGAAGATCAGCAAACACTGCTCCAACACGTTCCCCACGACGGCGACTGGCGCCATTGTCGGCATGGAGAACAACGGCGTGCTCGAGGTCACCAACACCTTTGCCTTCCCGGTGGCCGCCGACGCCGCCGCCGTCGACGCTGCTGCTGCCGCCAACGACCGCGGCAACCATCAGAACGACGCGTCCGCCCTGGCCGCCGCCGCCCCGCGGGCCAAGGCCAACATCACGTACCAGGCCGACGTGATCCGCCACCTCAAGGAGGTCAACGTCGACGCCAACAGCGTCGGCTTCTACACGAGCGCCACCATGGGCAACTTTGTCTCCCTGAGCTTCATCGAGAACCTGTACCACTACCAGCGTGATGTCCAGAACGGCGCCAGCGCCGTCGCCCTGGTCTACGACGCCAGCCGCAGCTCGCAGGGCGCGCTGAACCTGCGTGCGTTCCGCCTGAGCAGCTCGTTTATCGTTGCGTACAAGGAGGCCAAGTTCACAACAGAGACGTACGTTTATTTTATTTTTTTGCTTCCCGTTTCGTCCATGTCGCTGACCGCGCCAGTCTGCAAAAATCCAAGCTCTCCTTCAAGGACATTCTCGTCGAGCTGCCCGTGGCCGTGCACGACTCGCACCTCCTGACCACGTTCCTGCACCAGCTGTCGCCCCCGCCGCCCAAGGCCGAGGTTGAGCTGCCGACCGCGCTGTCCGACATCCACCGCAACGCGGTCGCCGTCCCTGCCTTCCCGTCTCTGGACGCGTTCGATCTGTCCATCGACCCCTTCCTTGAGAAGACGTGCGACCTGCTGCTCGACAGCATCGAGTCCCACTACACCGACCTCAACAACCACCAGTACTACCAGCGCCAGCTCACCCGCGAGCAGCAGAAGATCACCGCCTGGCAGACCAAGCGCAAGGCCGAGAACGCCCAGCGCGCCGCCGCCAAGCAGCCCGCGCTGCCCGAGGACGAGTGGCAGCGCCTGTTCAAGCTGCCCCAGGAGCCCAGCCGCCTCGAGGGCATGCTCAATGCCCGCCAGGTCGAGCAGTACAGCCACCAGGTCGATGGCTTCACCGCCAGCGTCAGCGCCAAGATGTTTGCCGTGCGGGGGAACCTGCTGCCGGAGTAGGCGGAAGCGGGTGTCTTTTTTCTCGTTTTTTTCTCTCTTTTTTTCTTCATGTGTCGTTTTACGTTTTCCTTTTCTGTCATATTTGGGTTGGGCCTGTATCGTGCCTTCTGGGCCTCCCTTTTTTACCGGCGCCAGACCAAAGAGGTGCAAGGGAAGAGGTCCCAAAGCCGGAGACCGAGAAGGTGGCTGGCGGGGCAGGCAGCTTTGCGTTGCCCCTCCCCCCTCCCGACCGTGCCATGGGCGGAATTCTCCTTGGGTGCACAGCACGTGCGTGGCCGTCTCAGCTTGGCTGACCGCCGGGTGGATGGTCCCCATCTCTGGGGAGGGCGATTCTGTGCGGAGAGCCGTGTTTTTGCATTAGGCCTGGCGTTCTGGGACGGCGACTGTCTACATAAAAAAGAGAGCTGATGAATGGTTGGTTAGACGTGTCTTCACGGAATTCCCTTATCTTGATGCCCTGCCGATGCCCTGCCGTCCCCGTCCCATGTCGAGACTGAAGCCCGGCGTCTTTAACGGCCTGATCCGGTTTAGCGCCGTTCCTGAATTTTCTTCTCTTAACCCCTCTTAACAACGCCGGCCCCTCCCAACCAAAGCCGCCCCCCACCATGAAAGAAAAAAAAGTTGCTGCTATCTATCCTCGTTCTTTTCCTCCTTCCGAGCCTGCACTCGATTCTTTTTTTTTTTCTTCCTTTTTATCCATACCAAAATATACACACATACCACAATTCCTTTTCTTCCTTTAAACGGTGAGTTGTCTTTACCTTTGAAGATCTAGGACGCTTTCTGCATTCAGCCGTCTGTTCCGGTGCTTTCATACAGCTTCTGTCCCGGAGACTGCAATCCATTGCCAAGAAGAACTCTCGTTGTCCCCTTGAGCCGTGTTCTAACTTTTTTTCTTCTAGACCACAATGGCTCCTTCCGAGAACTTCAAGGTCGCCGACATCTCGCTGGCGGCGTTCGGCCGCCGCGAGATTGATCTGGCGGAGAACGAGATGCCCGGCCTGATGGCCACGCGTGCCAAGTACGCGGCCGACCAGCCGCTCAAGGGCGCCCGCATTGCCGGCTGCCTGCACATGACGATCCAGACTGCTGTCCTGATCGAGACCCTGGTGTACCTTGGTGCCGAGGTGACCTGGTCGTCGTGCAACATCTTCTCGACGCAGGACCACGCCGCGGCCGCCATTGCCGCCGCTGGCGTGCCCGTCTTTGCTTGGAAGGGCGAGACCGAGGAGGAGTACACGTGGTGCCTGGAGCAGCAGCTGGTGGCCTTCAAGGACGACAAGAAGCTGAACCTGATTCTGGACGACGGCGGCGACCTGACGCAGCTGGTGCACAGCAAGTACCCGGAGATGCTCAAGGACTGCTACGGTCTGTCCGAGGAGACCACCACGGGCGTGCACCACCTGTACCGCATGCTCAAGGAGGGCAAGCTGCTGGTCCCGGCCATCAACGTCAACGACTCGGTCACCAAGTCCAAGTTTGACAACCTGTACGGTTGCCGCGAGTCGCTCGTCGACGGCATCAAGCGGGCCACCGACGTCATGATTGCCGGAAAGATCGCCGTCGTGGCCGGCTACGGCGACGTCGGCAAGGGCTGCGCCATGGCCCTGAGCGGCATGGGCGCGCGCGTTCTGGTCACGGAGATCGACCCGATCAACGCCCTGCAGGCGGCCATGGCCGGCTTTCAGGTCACGACCATGGAGAAGGCCTCCAAGGTCGGCCAGATCTTTGTCACGACGACCGGCTGCCGCGACATCCTGGTGGGCAGCCACTTTGAGAGCATGCCCAACGACGCGATTGTGTGCAGTACGTATCGCCCGCACCGTTTGGTTGTTCTGTCCCGTTGCTGTTGCTTTTAATACTAACCTTCCTCAGACATCGGCCACTTTGACGTTGAGATTGACGTTGCCTGGCTCAAGGCCAACGCCACGTCGCACCAGAACATCAAGCCCCAGGTCGACCGCTACACCATGAAGAATGGCCGCAAGATCATCCTGCTGGCCGAGGGCCGCCTGGTCAACCTGGGCTGCGCCACGGGCCACTCGTCGTTTGTCATGTCGTGCTCCTTCACCAACCAGGTGCTGGCCCAGATCGCCCTGTTCAAGAACAAGGACGAGGCTTTCAACGCCAAGTACGTCGAGTTTGCCAAGACCGGCACGCTCAAGAACGACGTCTACGTGCTGCCCAAGATCCTCGACGAGGAGGTCGCCAAGCTGCACCTCGACCACTGCAACGTCGAGCTCAGCAAGCTCTCGACCGTCCAGGCCGAGTACCTGGGCCTGCCCATCGAGGGTCCCTACAAGAGCGACCTGTATGTTACCCCCTAGTGTGCCCCCAGTGTGCTTCTTGTGCCGGTTGATGAGATTAAAACACCTTGCTAACGTTTGCCCTGCAGCTACCGCTACTAAATTCCCACAAGGCGGTTTCCCTGTCTTTTTCGGGACTCTTTGGTTTTTTTTTTCGTTTTCGTTTTCGTTTTCGTTTTCGTTTTCGTTTTTTGTTGCGTGAGAAAAGAGCAAACCACTTATACCCATTTCAACCGGGGTCAAAATGAAAAGGACGGCCTCATCCCAGCCTTCCTTGCTGATTGTGTCGTGTACACTTGATGTTCAACCAACTGCACTCGGAACCGGGGATCTTTGTTTTTTTCTTCTACAAAAATGTTTTCAACAGCATTGGGATGGAGCCTTGTTATGTTTTTTTTTTTTTTTTGCCTTGGATTCTTGTCATGTTTTTTATGGCCACATGGGATACTACGACCATCGGATCAGGGGATGGGGGTATACTACCGAAAGGAGGAAAAGGCTACGCCATGGAAGGCTTCGCCGCGGAACGGGTTTCCTTTTTTTCAACAGAAGGAGGAAACTAGCATAGACAGATCGAATGTCATCGAATGTCCCGCATACCACAGTCCCGCAAGGTACACTGCACACCGGTGTCCGTCCCTCTTGGCCATCCCCGCGGTTCCCGGATTTCGTCGACGCGGGATTACGCAGCAAGATCGTCGCTTTGCTGGCCTCTAGACGTCATATCTCACAACATAGGAAGGCCTAGCAGACCGTGGCACATATGTCTGACAGCATGCCATACAGGGAATACGAGCACAATCCCGGGTTCGCGGTTGTACGGGGATCACATGCTACATGCTGCGACCGACCCCTGAGACAGGATCCAAAAGGCTGACGCCGCAGAGACAAGAAAGAATGTCAGAGCTGAGTAAGAGTACCCAGAATGTATGCATCTGATCCGTGTACCTTTCACACAACTACCGGGACTCTGGTAAACAGCTGTATTCTGTATAAGCAATGCAAGGCCGAAAGTGACGGCTGTCCTTTTTTTGTTTTTGTTTTTGTTTGTCCGTTTCCGTCCTAGCCAGACCGAACGAACCAACGGCCGAACCAACAGAACCAACCACCGTGGGATCAGCTGGGAGATGGCAGCCAGCGCTCATCTCGTGCAGATCGGAAGATACCGCTAATGACCGCATTTCGATAGTGCCAGAAGCAAGTGAGACAAGGCCCTGAACCCCCAAGCCTCCTTTCCCTTTCACCCCCGCCATCTGCGGGTTTGCTTTCTTCTTTTGTCCTAGGGCTTGCGAGGGGTGGCTCACATATAAAAACATATAAAATATAAACATAGGAAGAAGCGGTCAGGCATGTCGTTGTCCTTGCGTCCCCGAGAAAGAGAGTTGACGGAGCAGTCTGCCTTCGCGTCGAGTCCGAGCCGTTGGCTCAACCTCATTTTCAACGACCCAAGCGAATGGAAGGCAGCCCGGCAGGAAGATACGCGGGCCCGGTCGTCGATTGGGCCTTGCGGAGAATTACGCGTACTCCGTACTCCGTATTACTCCGTACGATCCTCATTGCACCGTGCACGTAAGACCCCGTGCACACCGCATCGTTTCCGCCCAACCGAACCAACGTCGTCTCCACCCGGGGATGCTGGTGGTTTTGTTGCTTTGGGATTGTCATTCTCCCTTACGTGCATGGCCGGAATAGGTCATTGACGCCAAGCCGAGACCCTCAATAGGCGGTATCTTTCGACTCAGCAGCCCCCCCTCGCCCCTGCAAGCTGCCGTACTTTTGTAGTTCAGCAGATGCGCCGGTGCTTTCGAGCGGATCCCTGCCCTGCACCGCGCAACCGAGATGTGCGGCGGGCACTGCGACTTTGCGAGCATCGCATGCATGCATGCACGGGATGGAGCTGGAGTAGAAGGGACGGGGCGAAGGAAGGAGGGGGGAACGGGAAATTCCGCGTGGTAATATCGTACGAGTTTGTAGTTTTTTTTTTTTTTTTTTTTTTTTGTTTTGTTTTGGTTCAGATAGGGGGGCCACGCTCACAAATTGAGATGACGGGCCGGCCTTCCCCTGCGATTGTCACCAAGATCGGCGCTGTCGTCCCCGGAGCAAAGACCAGGATTGGGGAAGGAATCGTCGCTGGCGGGCTCGCTTGGAGCCAGGACCCCGCCATAAAAAGGGCCAATGCTCGGAGGAGGCCTGTTTGGGTTGGGTGGGTGGGTAAGACTGGGGCGTATACCACCAGTGCGTTGCCGCAAAAAGAAAACGAAGAAAAAAAAGAGCGACTGGCGTCTTTCTCTTAGCACAGCCGTTGACGCGGCGGGCATCAGTTGAGTTTTTATGCTCACGTTCGCCGACCAACAAGAATGTTGTGTTCCGAGAAGGGAAGGATCAGCCGCCGTGGATGCAGGAGCGCAAAGTGTCACTTGCGCCTTCTAGTACCGGCACTTGTCTATTACGAGTACAGAGCCGAGCACAGACGGCAGGCGCGGAAAACGGGTGAATTTTTCATGTGCTCAGGGTCAGTGCAGAACAGGGGTTAGAAATGGCAGGAGCGACTGTGCGCGAGGGGGGCGTTGAACAAAAGAAAGAGCGTATCTCAGAACGCGTATGCTACGGTGTATCCCGCTGCACATGCCCTCAATCCTTCTTTCCTCTCGCTCCACCCCCCTCTGGTCATCGCACCCCTTGCGTCGGCACGCACATATGGAGTATACGAGTACGAAGTAGCGCTGCGTATCTGACTCCATACTCGTGCGTGTATGGAGTAGATACAAGTACACTCTGTACAAATACGCTGCCTACTTTAATTAAAAAAAACGCCTCCCGAAGTGCACTAACCAACCTCCACCGGACAAGGAAGCCACGACCCAACACAACGTCCGCAACGGGCAAGGAAAAGAGGGATCTCGTAAGCCAGTCTGCCCGCACAAGCGACACAGCACCCCCCCCC
>PCDN01000003.1:2015174-2047601 GCA_002778105.1 Ceratocystiopsis brevicomis
TGGCGTCGGAGCTGCCGGACCGGCCGACGCCGGCGGAGGTGGCGGCGTGGGCGGAGCTGCTGCGGGCGCGGGCGTACGGGCCGATCCCGCAGCGGCGACGGGCGTACGTGCTGGTGAACCCGCACGCGGGCCCCGGGGGCGCGGACAAGCTGTGGACGCAGCACGTGCGGCCGCTGTTTGACGCGGCGCGGATGCCGCTGACGGTGGTGACGACGACGTACTCGGGGCAGGCGGTGGAGCTGTGTGCGGCGCTGGACCTGGACGCGTACGACATGGTGGTGCCGTGCTCGGGTGACGGGCTGCCGCACGAGGTGTTCAACGGGCTGGGCCAGCGGCCGGACGCGCGGCGGGCGCTGGCGCGCATGCCGGTGGCGCACATCCCGTGCGGCAGCGGCAACGCCATGGCGTGCAACCTGTATGGCACGCACCACGCGAGCCTGGCGGCGCTGGCCATTGTCAAGGGCGTCGTGGCGCCGCTGGACCTGGTCAGCATCACGGTCCCGGGCGGGCGCCGTATCCTCAGCTTCCTGAGCCAGGCCGTCGGCATCGTGGCCGAGTGCGACCTGGGCACGGAGAACATGCGCTGGATGGGCGGCGCCCGCTTCACCGTCGGCTTCCTGCAACGCCTGCTGTCGCGCAAGGTCTACCCGTGCGACCTGGCCGTCAAGGTCGCCATCGACCACAAGGACCACGTGCGCGGACACTACGCGCGACACCAGCGACAGCGGCAGGACGGGCCACAGGCGACGACGCAAGCGGCGCAGGCGGCGCAGGCGGCGCAGACGGCGCAGACGGCCGGCCAGCGGGAGCGGGCCAAGCTGGGCGGCGGGTCGTCGGACACGACCAGCGAGGCGGACGACGCCACGGACGAGGCCGGCGGCACGAGCAACCACGCCGGCAGCGACAAGGACGCCGACGCCGACGCCGACGCCGACGGCAGCGGTGACCTGGCGCTGCCGCCGCTGCAGTACGGCACCGTGGACGATGCGGTGCCGGACGGGTGGGAAGTGGTGCCCGGGGACAAGATGGGCAATTTCTACTGCGGGAATGTGAGTGTTTTTTTTTTTTTTTCTTCTTCTTGCCCCGTTCTCTAACCTCCCCAGATGGCCTACATGGCCCCCGATACCAACTTCTTTTCGGCCGCACTGATGAACGACGGGCTGATGGACCTCGTGACGGTCGACGGCGACATCTCGCCCGCCAAGTCGCTGGCCATGATGCTGTCGGTCGAGGACGGCGGCTTCTTCGACAACCCGTTGGTCGTGTACCGCAAGATCGCGGCTTTCCGCCTCGTGCCCAAGCACCAGGAGGACGGCTACATCAGCATCGACGGCGAGCGCATTCCGTTTGGCCCGCTGCAGGCCGAGGTGCACCGCGGGCTCGGCCGCGTCGTGGCCAAGCGCGCTGGCGGCTACGAGGCCCCCGGGCCGGTCAACTGGGACAAGGTGACGGTGGCGGACCGGATCATGGCATAGGCGTAGTGATGTGTGGTGTGTTCTGTTTTTTTTTTTTTTTTTACTCTCTTTTCGAGATATCCCTTGTATACTACGGTGTTTCGATCATTTAGATGTTGCATGGAGCGAGGTTCGTCTAGGCGAAAAAGAAGAAGAAAAAGGATGAAAAAAAAATGAAAAAAAAACCGGACGACGCCTGCACCTAGTCGTTGAACCCGTTCCAACTCCCCGCATCGTCGTCGTCGTCGTCCTTGGCTGTGGTCTCCCCTGCCTCCTCCTCTGCCTTGACGCTCCACGGCAGCCGCTCGTCGTCCAACGCCTCGCGCGCCCGCTTGCGCACGGCCTTGGAGGTCGTCTTGGCCGCCAGCGTCTCGACGAGCGCATTGACTTGGCGGGCTAAGCTGGCGTCGTCGCTCCCCTTCTCCTTGTCCGTCTCCGGCCCGGCCTCTTCTGCCTCGTCCTCCTCCCCCAACAGGCCCAGCCGCTCCAGCTCGTCCACCCAGATGTCCACGGCGTGCAGCGTCAGGCCGACGGCAATGTGCAGCGTCGGTGGCTCGGCCTTGCGGGCCCGTTTCCGGGGCCGCCGCTCGCGATCCTCCTCATCCTCCTCGTCCTCCGCGTCCTCCTCGTCCGGCTCCCCCTCGGCCTTGTCCTGCTCGGCGCGCGCCTCGCCGTCCGGGTTAAAGGGCCACTCCCGCAGCACGCCCAGGCCGAGTGCGAGTGGGCCGCTGCCGGCGCCCGCGGCCGTGTCTGTGCTCTTGCTCTTCTTGCTCTTGGCGCTCTTGGTGCTTTTGCCGCTCTTTCCCTTCTTTGCGCCCTCGGCCATCCAGGCCAGCTGCGCGCCCAGCACGCGCCGCACCAGCAGCAAGAACTTGTCCATGCGCAGCACGTCGATGCCCGTTGTCCACTGGCTCGCCATGGTGGCCCAGAAGGCACGCAGCCAGATGGCGACGGTGGCGTCGGGCATGTTGGTCGCACGCGGCAGCGCGGCCAGGTCGGCGCACAGGCGCTGCTGCGGCAGCGGGCGGTCGGCCATCCAGAGGGCGTAAAAGAGGCCGGCCCAGAGCTTGTAGGCGTCGGCAAAGCGGAGGGGGGGCGCGGCGGGGCGGCCGTACTTGCTGGAGAGGAAGTTCTGGAGGCTGGCGATGGCCTGCTCGCGAATTTTGCGATCTGTTTGTTAGGAGAGGTGTTAGATGGGCAGAAGGAAAGAAGAAAGCGAAGAAGAAAAAAGAAGGAAAAAAAAAAAAAGAAAAAAGAGACGCACCACTCGAGGCCAGGTTCTTGACAAAGGGTGTCGACGACGCCCCGGATGTGCTCGCCATGGTGACTCTTTCGGATGGGACTGCGCAGGGCGTTTCGGTTGGGGTTGGGGTTTGCGCGCGGCGTTGCGGAGGAAGACGGGAAAAGAGCGTGGAACGACCTCGAAAAAAAGAAAAAAAAAAGGTTCAAAATCCAAAATAAAGTGGAGACTTTGCTATCGCAAAGACAATCGGTTGGGGCCCATAAAACGGGCGTGACTTACAACATGACGAACAACAGAACGAGCTAGGGGACAGAGAGTAGGAGAAACAAGGGAATGCTTTGTTTTTGTTGTGTTCATTTTCACACGTGTCGTACATTTCTCTCCTTTCTTATTGTGTTTTTATTACAAGGAAAGAGGATCCATGTACGACGGAGCCTTCTAGTGAACTAGGAGACATGATGACAGCTTTAGAAAAAGAAAAAAAGAAAGAAAGAAAGAAAGAAAGAAAACAAGAAAAGAGAATCAAAACCGGCGATTTGCCATTGTAAAATCCATTGCTTGCTAGACCTCTATCCCCCCCCCCCCAAAAAAAAAAAAAAACTCTGCGCACGAATGCCAAGTATCCCCCATCCGTCCCGTCCCATCCCTCCCGTGCATTGCCGCGTTGTCGCCGTCCGGCTGCCCGTCCCCGACACCGGTCGGGGTGGGCGGCCGAGGCAGTGCTATGCCGTCTTGCATTGGCGGTGCCAGCCCGGCCAAGAAGAACAAAGCAAAGAAAATGAAACCAGGGCACTATGGCTTGGTGGCCGTGGTGGTCGTGCCCTTGTCCTCTAGCAGGCGCATGTCAGCAGGGCAACAATGTATGTAGGACAGAGGAAGGGGCAAGGAAGAGGAGAACGCACTCTCGCCCTTTGTGATCTCGTAGCCGGAGCGGCCAGCATCGGGGCCCGGCACAGAAAGCGCTGTCGACACGGCCATGGTGAATTGTGCGGTGTTGGCGTGGGTGGATGCAGTGGTTGTTTTGACTGTTGTCTTTTTTCGACTTTTTTCGTTCTTGTCCAATGCTGTCCGTTGCTTTGTCTTGTTGAGCTGCAATTCCGGGTTCTCTCCTCCCAAGAGAAAGGCCTTCTTATATATCCACCGCCTCGTTCGTGCATTCACTGCATCTGTGCACGGGTGCAACTAGATCGCATTCCCTTGTCTGCGTGTTAATCACAAAGAAGACCAGACCCCCCCTTTTCTATTCTTGTCGTTGTCACGGCTGCCGCCGACGAGAGACCAACCGACGGGAACACGGGGAAGCGAATCAGAGACAGCCCAGGCAAGAAAAGAAAAGAAAAAGACAGCGGCGTGGATGAAACAAACAAAAAGACGGACCTGGCTGTCCTCCCCCGGACTGAACTTTGCATTGCGGACGTGACAACAGCCCACAGTGCCTGTCTTCTAGAACCCTTCCGTCACTGCCCCTGCCCTTATTTTGCCCTCCCCCCCCCCCCCCCCGGGGGAAAGGAGGTGGCTTTCTGTCCCCTTTTTCCCGCCTGCCGGCAGACAAAGAGGCAAAATGTGACAGGTATCGTGAGCGTCTGCTCGAAAATGAGGAGACCAAGTGCGCGTCTGGGCTCGTCTTTTGATTGCTGTTTCATTTCGGCCTGGCCGCACTCGTCCCCTCTCCTCGCCCAGAGCGGTTTCTGTCAGTTCTCGTTCCTCCTGCTCGCCGGCCTCCCCGCGCTCGCTGTCTTCGTCACATCTTGCAGCCGCTTATTTGCCAACCAGGCACGAGTCCGCTGGGCTCTCCAAAACGGCAAGACGGCCGTGTGTTCGCATCTTTGCGTGTCGTGTCGGCCGACACCGAGCGATCTCCTAGAGGTCTTTGTCCTGCAGGCCCGATGCCGAAAGACGACAGAAACGTGGGAAACAATGCGTATTCGCACGAAACAGCGAGGCAGACCATGAAGGCGAAACCCGCTACGACCAGACAACGACAAGGCCGAAAGGGTAGGTATTTCAAGCTCTGTTTAGTTTCCATTGTTTGTTCTGATGGATTCCGGCCACAGGCGAAGGGGGTCAGTGTCCGCCAGTTCACAATGCACGTCTTCGAAACTTGAATCCAATCGAAAGGAATGTATGTTCGTTGCTATTTTAGTGTGTGTTTGATTTTCGTCTTCTCACTCACCTTTCCCAGGCCTTTGTTTCCTCTGCGACAGCACTTGCCTTGTTTCTGTTTCTTTGTCTTTTGCTTTCTTGATTTTTTTTTTTTGACCAGGAAAGCAAAAGCCCGTTCGCTCCTTGGGCAAGCATGGACCCTGGACCCTATCGCATCGCAGCTCGAAAGCTCCCGACAATGGGGCAGTCAACGACAGAACCGGCTACGGTCGACGCAGTAGAAGGATGGCCTTTGCGGGAAATGGCAGAAAAGCAGAGACGAGCGTTGGGGCGAAGAATAAATAAAGGATATACAGAGAGGACGGAAAAGGAAAGAAGTAGGAAGAAGATCGAAGCGACAAAGACGAGAAAGGCCAAAGGATAATCAAAACAAATTCACTATCACGGCCGCTCCCCCTTTCACTGAATTCCCAGTGCCCTACACCGTGGCCTCGTCCCTGCTGTTCTCGCGCTGCTGAACCTGGGCGGCACCGAGGCCGTGGCTCTTGGCCTCCGGGATGCCGAGGATGTCGGCGCCCTTGTCGACGTGGTTGGCGCCGCCAAAGAGCACGTCGATCTCCTCGAGCGGGACCTGCTTGGTCTCGGGGATGAGGAAGTAGACGTAGGCGGCGAGGACGAGGTTGATGGCGAGAAAGAGGAAGAGGCATTTCAGGCCCTCGTCTGGGGGGGGGGGAGCAGGTGTTAGTGAGATGAAGACAGGAAGGGGGGAAGAAAGAAAGAAAAAAAGAAAAAAAAAAGAAAAGAACTCACTCTTCAGGAAGATCGGGAAGAACTGCTGGACAATGGTGTTGGCCACGTTCTGCATCTGCGAGCACATGCCGACAGCCTGGGCGCGCACGTTCATGGAGAAGACCTCGGCGGTCCAGATCCAGGTGGTGGCGCCCCAGGTGGGTTTGTAGAAGAAGATGAAGAGGAAGAGCAAAAAGACAATGGCAATGCCGACGGGCTGCGACTTGGTGCCGTTGTAGTCGGGCGTGGTCAGGCCGACCACGGGCACGATGAGCATGCACAGGGCCATGCCGAGGGCACCGACGATGAACAGCCAGCGGCGGCCAAAGCGGTCGGCGGTCCAGGTGGCGTTGAGGGTGAAGAAGATGCCAAACGTGGCGTTGAGCGCGTTGATCAGGTTGATCTTGCTCTTGGACGACCAGACCTTCTTGTAGATGGCGGTGCTGTACGAGTTGAGCGTGCCCTGGCCGGTGAGCTGCTGGCCGACGTTGAGGCCAAAGGCCAGGTACAGGCGGCGGCGCACGGACGGGTCGCGGAACAGGGCGGTGTAGCTGTGCGAGATGACCTCGCGCTCGTACTCAATGGCCTCGCGGATGACGAGAATCTCGTCCTCGACCTCCTGCTCGGTGTCGCGGATGCGGCGCAGCGCCTTGCGCGCGCCCTCGACGTTGCCGTTCTTCTGGATGAACCAGCGCGGCGTCTCGGGCTGCAAGGGCAGCAGGATGATGATGAGGAGCGGCACGAGGATCTGGAACAGCACGACAATGCGCCAGTCCCACTCGCCCAGCTTCTCGCGGTGCTCGGACGTGGCGTAGTTGATCCAGTACGCGATGAAAGACCCGACCGAGTAGAACATCTGCCAGAAGGCCATGATCACGCCGCGGATCTCGGGCGGCGCCATCTCGCCGATGTAGATGGGGCCGGCGGCTGGAAAGACATGTCAGCACGGGAGCTACACTAGAGGATGGACCACAGAGAACCGGCCACTCACTCAAAGCCATGCCCTGCCCCAGACCAATGATGACACGGCCGCCAATGAAGCAGCCGAGGTTGTGGCGTGGCGCAAAGGCCTGCATGAAGGTGGCAACAATCGTCAGGAAACAGCCAATGGCCATGCCCCAGCGGCGGCCCAGGAAGTCGGCTGTCGGGCCGCCCAGAAACCAGCCGGCCACGATGGCGCCGATGGTGTAGGAGGTATTGACGAGACCAATGCGGTAGGCATCGTTTTTCTGGAGGGGGGGGGGGAGGGGGGGAGAAAACGTCAGCGGACCCAAGCACCAAACAGGACCCTGGGAAGAGGGAAAAAACCCACCGCGTCCAGGTCAAAGTAGGTCAGCCAGTTGTCCGAGCCCTGAACCGAGTTGAACACGGACGCGTCGTAGCCGTACAAAACCATGCAGCCTGCCGCCACCATGGAGATGTACCTGTGGATGTTAGAAAAGCACGCCATGAGCCGTGTGGCATGGAGAGAAGGCACGCGAACAAAAACAAGAAACCGACCAGTTGTAGGCACGCTTCATTGTCACCATCTTGGGCGGTGGTGGTGGGTGGGATGCCCGTCCAATATGTGTGTGTGTTGTCTGTCGGCGGGAAGGAGAACGAGAAGCAGAAGGACGCTGTACGGAAAAGACAAGAAAAGAAAAGAGAGGGGGGGGGGGGGGGGGGGGGGAAAGAAAAAAAGAATCATGGGAGAGTAGACGTTCTTATGCTGTTCTGCTCCCCCCGTCTACAACCTACGGGCTGCACCTTACCCTATACCCTCCCTTCCATCGACGCGGAAGAAATAGCACCACGCACCGCAAGCCCTGTCAATACCTTGTCTGCAGCCCGGCCTCCTTCGTCCCTCGTGTGCGTGGAAGAGCCAGAGCTTTCGTTGGAACGGGCCTGGCTTGGCCGCTTGTCCTCTTCGGGCTTCGCTGCCGCTGCCAGCACGGCAGGGCCGGCCGCTGATTGGCGCGCCCGACGGCCGCCCAAAAATCTACGAGAGCATGGGCGTTTTCAGTGCGCTGTTGTGTACAGGTGCCGCTGCCGGTGGGGTGCGTGATGCAGAGACTCTGTACGGGCTACGCCCCGGTGCTAGCAGTGGACGGTGGCGGGCAAGGTACCGGTAAGATACGTAAGATACCAGAGGATTTGCGGGGCGTTCTTGGGGACCCCAGTCCGGGGTAGCAGCAGAAGAGGAAAAAGTGTGCAACGGTGTTGGAGTGCTCTGTGGTGGTCGTTCTATTTCCCACCGCTTTGTCTGTTGTCTGGTTGAGCTCCTCTCCTCTTCGTTCTCGTTCTCGTCTTGTCTTCTCTGGTCTTCTCTCGTCTGCATCTTTTCTCGCCTCCTACTCCCCCAGCAGGCAAGTACTCCGCACCCGTAATTTTACAGGTGTCTTGGTCTGCATGAAGATCAGATCAAAAACACGCCTTCTCCCCAGACGGGAAATCCCACCAATGACAAGTTTGACCGAGGTCGAGAACACCCGCCAGAAGGGGCCTTGCTTCGTGGGGTCGCCTTGCCCCATTGCGCACTAGACTCGCGGTCCACACTGTCGAGTCAGAAGAGCTGCCGGAGTTTGTTGCTTCTGTATCTAAGCTCGTAAGATACACAGACTTCAAGACGCCACAGCACCGCGAGTCGTGGCCGCAGCAACACGCCGGAGACGGGGCAATGCACCGCCACGGCCGGCTGCCGTGTTTCCGTATGCTCTGGGGCAAACCAGCGAGCGCACGCCCGCCCAGCAAGACACTGCCGTAGCCCCTTTCAGCCATCGCCGCGTCTGGCCATCTGCATCTGGCCATCGGCCCACCCGCCGGTCAGCCATTTTGGCTGCCCCCCGTCGCGTGGCTCGCGACCGCATATCAACAAAGAACCACGCCCGCCACCCGTCGGGGACGCGATCTGGGGAAAGCCACTCACGGCACGGACCAGCCATGCCCATATGGGGTACCCCATCTGGGGTATCGAGTAGCTGGCCAGCCGGATGGATTTTCCAGCAATGAACACAGCCTGGCCAGATTCCACCAATCAGAGCCTGCTGCCGTCCGACAGTGTTGCACGCGGCTGGCTGCCAGCACCGTCTGCTTTGTTTGTGTGTCCCCCGTGCGCCGTGTGCCTGCCGGCCGCGTGTGCTTCGCATGCGCATCTCGTCTGAATGGGGCATCTCACTACGTGTCTTGTCTCATGGACTGCTCGATCTGTTGGGCCGCCCGGCCTCAAACCTTCTCGTCGTCGCGCACTTCGCGCCCGTTGCTGCCGACACCGGCAACGGCCACGACCCCGTCCTCGCCAGAACTTCGGTCTGCCGCGGCCTCTGGTGTCTTCTTTGTGCCCTCTTTCTCGCGCAAAAGTGCCCAGCCGCCGTGCCACCCGATCCAACCCGTCTCGCGCGGGCCACGTGCCAGGCACACAATCGTGGCAAAGCCGAGAAGGCCGACTGGGAGCGTTAGAACACGGCAACTCAAAACAATACAGGCACGCCCAGCGGAAACTCACAACTCAGGCCGCAGCTGTACCGCCACCCGCCCATTGCATACAGCCGGTTTCCCGCAGATGTGCCCGTCAGCTGCCCGGAAAACGACATCACCATGTACGCCGAGTTGATCCGGTTCTGTGCCTTTGGATCCAGCCCAAAGATGGACATCCGTAACGCCACGTTGGACCCCTGGTTGCCAAAATCCACCAGGATCGCCTGCAGCACCGGCCCGGCCACCGAGAAGGGCCCCAGCCCAAACCCGAGCGCCACTCCCGCCAGCTCGATGATGTTGCCCATCAGCACCGCCGACATGGACGACAGCCGCTGCAGCACTGCCCGGCCGTAGTACGGCGCCGCGCAGATGACCACGATCCCGATCAGGCCAAACAGCCCAATCGTCGTCGACGCGTATTCGTACGGCGGCGACGCCAGCAGAAACGACAGCGTCGTCCAGTAGTTCGTGAACACCGCGCTCAGGCAGAAGATGATCAGACACGCCTGCGCCAGAGCTGGGTACCGCACCACCACCAGCAAAATGCCGCCATACAAAAGCACGGCGTACCGGCCTGCCCGCCGGACCCCGCGCCGCAGCCGGGCCGTCACCGACAGCTCGCCCGCACCGTCGCCGCCGTCCTCACCGTCCTCCACCTCCGCTACCAACGTGTTTTTCGTCGGGTAGTCGGGCATGAACAGAAACAGCGACGCAAACACCATCGCCTGCAGCCCCAGGCTGACCCAGTACACGTTGCGCCATGACGTGTAGTTGGACACCACGCCCGCCAGCAGCCGCGCCACCATCATTCCCAGCGACAGGCCCGACACCACGATCGCCAGCGCCCCCGCCCGCCGCTCCGGCGGCGCCAGCTCGCCCACCAGCGGAAACATCAGCTGCGGCGTCACCGTCGTGAAGCCCACCATGTACGAGATCCCCGTAAACACGGAAAACGAGTTGGTCACGCACAGCCCGATCCACAGCAGCGCCGTCAGCGCCACCAGCGCCAGGATGAACGGCCGCCGCTGCAGCACGTCTGCCAGCGGCACGAGGAGCACCAGCCCGGTCGCGTAGCCGGCCTGCATCAACGATGCGATGTGCGACGCCCGCTCGTACGACACATCAAACGTGTCTGCCATCTTGTACAGGATGGATTGGTTGTCTGGACACGGTGAGCCATAAAGCAGATAGACAAGGCGAGGGCGGCGAATAACGTACAGTAGAGATTAGCAACAGTGGCTGTCGTTGCCTAGGACCGCATTGTCAGGTTCGGTTGCTCGGCGTACACGGTGTTCGCCCCCCCTTGGAGATGCGGGCACTTACAAACGAGAACAGGAAATTGAGGCCCAGTGTGAAAGCAGGCGGGTTGGCTGGATCGTAGCGGCAGCCCGGCGGCACCCACAGCAGCACCCTCAGGAAAGCTTCTCCGGCTCTCTGTGCCGCAGCGCAAGCCTCCAGGTAGCGATCGGCATACGGTGTATCGCCCGCGGAGTCGTCGTCTGCAATCGGAAGCGCTGCGGGCTGTAGACCTTTAGTGACGGGCATTGATGTCGAGGCTTCCACTAATGGGGGCTGGGCGTCGTCGCGCTCGCCGTTCTCCTCGGGCCGCTGCCCGACCGCGCCGGCAATGGTCATCGTTGGTGTCCGCTGTCCTGTCCCGGTCGACTGATGCGCCTGAGGGGAAAAAAAAAAGGCGAAAAAAAAAGGTGCGTCGCCACCTCTGGCGATCTCGGTTGCTGCGAGGGCATAAAAAACTGATCACTGAAAAATAAATGAATGAGAGTCAACATGCTGACCAAACACGTTGTGTCGTTTCCGTCAGCTCTCAGCGGCCGAACCTTAAACCCGTTGCGTTAGTGCCGCTCCCACGCCTTTCTCTGGACCCCTGTAATGCCCATACGAACCCATAAGAGTAAGATACGATATGGAAGTATCTTCGCAACCCGTTTTTGACCGCCCTTTGGCCGCCCTTTAGCCGCTCCTTGATCTGCGGGTATTTTGCAGTCAGTTCCGCTCGGTGATCAAACAGACAGCCGGGTCCGGTTGACAGGACCCAGATAGCCGCATGGCTGGGCTTCGACCGATTTCAGTCCAATGCCATTGAAGATCTCCCGAGAGCCTCGTGGTTCCAGCCCTTCCTTAACCCTTGCGTCTAAGCTGGCTGGCGTGGGGCAGCGGCCGGCGCTGTCTTGGCAGTCGTCGCCATTGTCTTGTGCTCCCTCTGCCGAAGAGGCAAAACAACACCGCGTCGCGTGCTCCGATCTCCCACATGAAGTCGTACGCGTTGTAAAACGACAACACAACGATGCGGCCCTCAAAAGCGCGACGAGTGGTGTTGGGTATTCGCTTCTCTACCGTGTTGTTGCTGCTGCTGTGCTGTGACGACAAAAAGCCACCAGTGCAACGCACACGCGCATCCATACCCCGATCACGTCGTTATGGACCACGTTCTGGCGGGTGCCGTTTCTGGAGAGGACATACTGTACCGCGTGGCTGCTGAGACGCCGAGTTTAGTTAAAACCTGGGAAATGTGGTAGAGCGCTGGCTGGCATGCCCACGGCTCAAGAGGCGGAAAGTTGAATATCCTCTGAGTGCCGGGCGGAAGTGTGTGCATACTTCCCAAAGAGCTGGATGACGGGTCAATAAGAATCTCCCACTCAATACCAAGCGTCAATGTAGGTGTGTAATGACTGCTCTCTCCAAGAGGGTCGGTCTTCCAGTCAATCTCTTCCCTGCATGGAGCTCCCTCGCGACGAGGACACCCTCGCTTTTCGTCCATATCTTCTCAGTAGTGTGGTATTTCTTCGATATCTGCACTATGAGCGGAAGTCAATGCGCCAGTAGCATAAATCCCCAGAATTGTAGTGCAGACGGGGGGTAAAGGCAGCTGAGATGCAAAGGGCGGGGTTAGAAGTCCACGCGAAACAATAAAAGGCAAATTATAAGAATTGGGAACAGAATTCAATGGCCGTGCAGGAGCCTGATTCACAACAAGAGGACAAGTGGATGCAAAGATAACCAGATGCAGTCAATAGTAATTGCAACTGGACTGCCTGGAGAAGCGTATGCTTGCGTCAGAAATTTGTGTGGATAGCAGCGCATCGAAGGGAACCTATGTACCTGAATAGGATAGCTAAAAAAAGACTTTCCTTTTCCACGTAGTCTTCTCGAATAAAATACTAAAAGGCCTGTCGGTCGGTGAAAAGACGACAGCCAGAGACACGCCCGTCACGCAAGTGTATCAACTCCGAAAGGTCGAAAAACGCGGATGCTTGTTGTACTGTCTTTTCATATTGTCTTCATGGCCGTAGTATCTCACGCCAAACCTGCACAAGCTCGAAAATCATTGACAGGACTCGGCTGAGACTAAAAAATAAAATGATGCAGAAAAAAAGGACAATGCCTAGCAAGTACCACCCATCCGGTGAATTCAACCGGGGGACAGCGGGAGGAGCCCTCTTCTGGGCCAGTCTTGGGTCTCGTCCCAGCTTTCTCTTTCGTTTACCCATCGGGACACGGTGGCCGCCTCCCGGCTCGTCTGATAGAGCTGTAAAGGCTGAGAGATGTTAGCATGTCCGATATGCAAGAGAATGCAAGCCAGGTGGCGTTTCAAATCGGGAGTTTTCACCTTTTCCTTTGCTTTCTCAGGATCACATCCGAGGCCTTGGAGCACAATATGCTGACCTTGCCTGCAGACAAAAGACGGGAAAAACATGGCGAATGGAAAATAGGAGGATAAGATCAGCACAACGCCCAAGACGGAAGAGACGAGGCGCTGACAGAAAATCAACATGGAAGGAGCGATGTGAATTTGGCGCATTTAGAGAGCAGTGGTTCTCGTCTAGCAAACAAGACAAGCATTGTGGTGCCGCTGAGGCTCGCTCTTGCCTCTTCTGTAAGCTTCGTTGGAACGACCTAGGCCACGCACGGCCTTGGCGAGCTTTGGTGATTTGGCAGACATCATAATATGCGGAAGGTGCTTTCCACCGTTGCCATCTAAGGCAGTTGGAATATGACACCATTTTCTGGCCAGTCCGCATTCCGGGTCTGCTCCGCTTGTTTACTACCCCTGTTTCTCGGTTTCTGGCCATATGCACCCTTTAGATAGCCATCCAACCCTTGTCCACGTTGATCACGGCTCCGTTGATATCCTGACCATCCTTGCTCGTCAAAAAGACAACCAGGCGACCAATCCGGGATATGTCCGAGCTCCCGGGCATGATCTCAGAGTTCTTTATAACCATTCCGAAGAGAGACCCGAGGCGGCTCGGGTCAAAGGCCGCGCTGTCTCCGTCGGTCATGGGCGTCGCCATGCCACCGGGGCAGATGGCGTTGCACCGGATGCCCTTCCCGGCGTAGGCGGCGGCCGTGCTTTTCGTCAGTCCGAGCAGTGCCCACTTGCTCGTCGTGTAGGCGGTGCCGCTCAGGCCACCACGCATTGCTGCGGCCGACGCGATGTTGACAATAGTGCCAGCCGTGCCAGCGCGCTCAAACTCCTGTACGGCCTGCCGCGACAGCAGGAACGCGCCGGTCAGATTGATGTCCAGCACGCGGTGCCACAGCGCAATGTCCTGCTCGCCGACGGACTGGAAGGCATCGAGCACGCCGGCACAGTTGACCAGCGCATCCACCTGCCCGAACGTGGCCGCGGCCTCGACAAAGATGCGCTCGGCAGCCGCCTCGTCGGCTATGTTAGCCCACAATGGAAATCACACAGTCTGGCGTCGCAGCAACAGCCTTCAGTTCCTCCGCGGTCGTCTGCAGCGCAGTGTCCGCCACGTCGACGAGGGCGACGCGCACGCCACGCTTGATGTACTCGGTTGAGATGGCTTTCCCGAGACCGTTGGCGGCGCCGGTGACAGCGACTGATTTAGGGAGAGTGGCCATGATGGCTATCTCGATTAAAGAGTGCTCGGTCAAAAAGATTTTGTAGGTAGGATAGCGTGTAGACTGCGAATTGTGTTGTCAGCCGTTGGGATTGGAGAGTCTGGTATTTGAGAATGGAAATCCATGCAGGCTTTTATAGATCTTGGTTTTGTTCGAGGCGCCTGGAGAAAACGGACCGCTGAATACGGTATGCGATACCTCGAGAAGGATCATGCATTTTCGGGATAGCGCAGTTGTTAATTAAAGTGAAGCCCTCGTCGCAAAGAGAGGGCAAAGTAAGATACAGCAAGATACATGTGGTCAATAATAAATACTACGGAAACAGACATCCGACATTGATTGGCCTCGTCGATTTTCGGGAGATCCTCAATACGAATACGGCCGCCATTGGACGATCCCTTTCCTGTGCTGTCACGTTCCCCTCACATCTCCTCACCTAAGGTCTCAAGTTTGGAAGGTCTTTGGTGCTCTGCAGGCAAAGCGGGATGCTCGACGGACATAGCAATCGTACATTCGTCCATTTATTTGTCTCGTGGCAGCGATGGCCGAGCCAGCCCAGGCTACAAAATCAGAAGAGAGGAAACGATTCAACCAAAACATGAGACGCCGGCTCTATATCATCCTTTCCAGTCTATCAAAAGCGCCATCCCTTGTTGCGAAACAAGATCGCGGCCGTAAATCACGCAAAGAAAAGATTAAAAAAACATCATGCCAACAAGATATCGTACCCGTCTTGGCGGATGCGCACGCCTTCGCCCGCCATGCCGTACTTGCGCCTCAGCAGCTCAAAGATAATCAGCCCTGCGCTCGTGCTGGGTACCTGCCGAATGGTGTTCCACCAGAAGCCGCGGTAGAGCCACGACAGCCTGGACCGGCCCTCTGCGGCCGCCAGAGCCGCGCACCGCCGCCACGTGTGCTGGTATGCGTGGTAATAGGTGCGCAGGGATGCCAGGCTGAAGAGCGACGGCACCGACCGGGCGGCGCCAGGCTTTGCTGGAGTGCTGGGCTGCATCGCGGCATCCAGGTCCTCAAGAAGGTCCCAGTGCTCGACCTGGAAGTGCGTCAGGGGATGAAGCAGCACCTGCTGCGCAAAGGATGCGCTGACGCCAGCCAGGAGCAGAAACATAGGTTCTAGGGCATAGTGCGGGCGGATAACCAGCTGCGGCGGTGCGGCCGACGTGGCACCTGCGGGTCCAAATGGCACCGTAATGTCTGGGGAGAACGAGTCGTTGCCGTCGTGGTGGTGGTGCAGGTGATGGACGTGCTGTGGTTTCTGTACAGAGACCGTCGGCGTTCCGACTGCTGTGTTCCCCCCCCCTTCCCCGTGAAACCGCTCCTGGATTTCGTGAATCTTCTGCTGGCGCTCCTGTCGTCTGCGGTCTGCCGCGTCCTGCCTCAGGTGCTTGGCCAGAATGGCGGCATCGTCGAGCGCACCGTAGTAGTGGGCGACAAAGCGGTAATAGCACTGCGCCTTGACATACTCAAAGACGGAGAAGAACACGCCGTTGCCGAAGCTGTCCTTGACCAGCGACAGGCCCCAGCCGGCAAAGATGCCGCGCAGACCAATCTCGCGCAGCTTGGACGCGCTGAAAGCCCACATGCTTTGGGGGGCGGGGGCTGCGCCACCGCCCGCACCGGCCGGCACGACGCGGTGGTCGTACCGTGCCTGGATGGCGTCAAGCGGCGCCGCCAAGAGGCTCTGCAGGCTGCCGGCACAGAGGCCGGCCACAAACGTTTCGGTCGGGGCAGGTGGAGGGTAGACGCGGCGGCGGGCTTGGCCGCTCTCGGGGTGCAGGTGGCCCAGGATGTGCAGGTAGCTCGTGTATAGGACAGCGGCGACGCCGACGTTGGCGACCAGTGGCGGCAGGATTTGGTCGGGCACGACGGACCAGCCGTTTCGCTTGATGGCGAGTGTCAGGATGCCGGGCGTGGTGCCGTGCAGCCAGCGGCGGAGGGAGAAGGCGGCCGGCTGTGCCGACGACGACCCGAGCGTGCCGTCCGCCCCGCGGGCGTAGGCGAGGTAATCGACGCGCGTGCGGAAAAACGCCTTGACAGGTGCACGGAAGTAGAACTGCAGCGCCTGGGCCGACAGCGCGCGCACGCTGGCGGCCGAGGCGGCGGTGGCAGCGTTGGTTCGGCCGTCCTTGTCGGGGATGACGGGCATCTGGTCGGCTGGCACGGCCGGCAAGACGCCGGGATAGATGGGTCCGCCATAGATGGCACCGTTGTCGTCTGACGGCGGGGTGCCGGTGGTCGCCCCGGAGCTAGGACCCGAAACGGAGGGTGCCTTCATGGTTGAGCACCGACGGGATGCTGTGGCGGAGCTTCTCTCGGCCGCCGTCGGCGTTGGCACAAGGCTTCGCGAAAACCGGGTCGCTTATGGTGGGGCAGCGTGCGGGGCTACACTAGCCAACTGAAACAAGGCTCAGCCCCGGACGTGAAACAGTAGCCAGCTATTGAGGGCAATCTTTCTGTATCTTCTCCCTATGGCATCGTTCGATTGCGGCCTGGACAGAATCTTATGCTTGTCATGCCGCTAAAGGCCAGTCGTAAACGTGATAAATATATTTTGATAACCCCTGTTGGTCGTCCCTACGAGGCTGTGCTGTCCAAACCCAGAGGCAGACCACGAACCGCTGGTGTAAGGAACAAGGCCCGCTCGCTGTCTGGACCAACCAAACGGCGTCGAACCGTCAACGCCACAAACCAGTCACACGTCAGTCCCACGCCAGGCGCACGCCAGGCAACTGACGTTGAACTGTTGGGCGTTCTTTTAATAGATCACTGCACATTGCTCAAATAAATAGTCGTTCTTCATCTGATTTTCCCCAAACGCGAAACAGACCTGAACAAAGAACAAAAGAGCACTGGCTTGCTGGAGTCCCGTCGTTTTGAAACACTGACCAACGGACAAGGAGAAAAACGTGTTCCCCGGTCGCAAGTCGTCCCAATCCTAGCCTAATCGATGCAGTCGATCAAAGCCAAGGAACGCAGAGACGGTTGACCCAGGCAAGGTGTTTAATTTGAGCTGTTTATGCGTCCGTCGTTTCTCGGGGAGCAAAGCGCAGCATCTCCTTCCTGTCCCTCATCGTTTCTTTGTTGTCTTAAAACTGTTTCTGCAGCCACCCTACGCTAGCGGAACAACCGATTTGTGCGACTCTCGAGCGCGAAGCCAAACCAGCCAGACCACAAACGGTTCTGCCGTGGTCGACCACTCCCCGCGTTATCAACAGCCCGGGCCAGAGAGCCAACACCCTGGCCAGCCAGAGAACCGCGCGCAAAGATAAAGGACCGTGCGGGACGACCTGCACTTACGCATAGTCTAGTCGCATGAGATATCACTTGCACTGCACTGCACATTGTCACCTCTTTCTGACCTGCTTGTCCTGCGCTTTGCATCGTCCTTTTGGCACACCAGCCGCGCCGTCCCGGAAAACATCGCTCCAAAGTGCGGGACGTGACGTCGCGTGTTTCCCTGCACGAAATCCACAATGACGAGCTATCGCAGTCCTGTCGCCCGCGACTTGGCGGCGCCACCGCGACGCCGTCCGGTGGATTCGCTTCGCCAATTCGACTACTACCCGCAGCAGCAGCAGCAACAGGAGCTGCATTTGTAAGTGACATCACCGTTTCTGCATTCCTCGCTTCCTTCCTTCGTCTGGCTTCCATTTCCCTACCCTTTGCGCCTTCCGCGTGGTCCTGTCGCACCCCGCAGCACAGTCGGCCGACAGGCGCATTCTCCACCAGCACCCCCCTATCTTAATCAAGCGGTTGATCCATCTGTTTCGCTCGCTCCTGCCTCCTAATACCGATCCGGGGTCCTCCCTGATTCGAGCTCCATTTTCCGTTGTTTTGTTGCCTCGCACAGCCCTCACCCATCACCCCTTTTTTTAAACCTTCAGCCCTCTGCCGTCTTTTCCGGATCTCCCCAGCTGCACAAAACATCTTTTAACTGTATCTTACTTCAGCCCTGTCTGCAGGTACGGCGTCGCGGCTAGCATTCGTCTATTCTCTGCCTTTATTTTTATTTACTCTATTCGCATCCTGTCCTTTTCGTTACCCATATAATTTCCCCTTTCGCACCTGCCTCGGAGCTTCAAAGCTCCCCATTGGCCTCCCGGCTCATTGGACCTGTTTACGCATCTTACGATCATTCACCGACGACTGACTCAATTCACCTCCTCGCAGAAACACTGCCTTCCAGCAACAGCAGCAACATCAATCGTTGCCACAGCGGATCCCTAACCGAGTCTCGGTCCGGCCGCCGTCATCTCTTTATTCGCAGCCGAGCCACATCGACACTTCGTTCCCGGCTGTAGTGCAGCAGCAGCATCAACCTCAACAATACCAACAGCATCAGAAGCACCGACAGTTTTACCAGCAGACCTACCAGAATTATCCGGGGCAGACAAGACACGCCAGGAATGAAGACGGCGTCTCTCCGCCAAGTTCTCCAGAGCTCTGTTCGAGATCCCATTATCGGTGCGTTGCAAACGCGGAAGCCGGTGGCCACGATCGCCAAGGGCAGCACCTGGAGCTAACCATTGCCATAGATCCCATGACCTACACGAACACGAACACTCCCCTGATATAAGCCCCATCGACGACACGTCCTCCGACTTCGCCATGCCTGGGGCCACGACGCGGTCTTTGTTGCCGACCACGCCCACCCAGGGCAGCCGCCCAACGTCATCTTCCTCGCGGTCCAAAATTCCTATGATGCAACGTGATCGGCGCCAGGACCAGAGCTCCCCCGCTGCCGCCACTCGGACACTGAGGGAGACAAGATCACGGGAGCAGCTGCAATCCATACAAGGCCGATCCAATTCCAATGCATCCTCCCTACGTGGATACAAGGGCGGCGAAGTGCGTTGGGACCCGCGCACCGGTGAGCTGACAAGCTCCGAAAAGGGCCGCCCGGGCCAGGTGAAGCCCGCTGAATATGCTCGCGGCTTGGCCAAGCCTGGCAAAAGCAGCCCCACGGAGCAGACTGCGACCCCGGCTGCGCCACCTGCCACGGCCATGTCTGGCATGGCAAGCTTTGCGAACCGGCTGCGTCGGACGATGCAGTCCTCGATGCCGGCTGCAGCCACGGCGGAAAATGCGGGCCAACACATCGATACAGTGACTGGACGGACAGAAGCGATGGACTCTGGTTCGAACCTGGGACCTCCCTCTCCCAGCCAGCCTTCCCTCGCGCCTGCACAATCCGCTCAGCCAACACGACTGAGGCAGCCAAAGTCGCCTCGAGGTCCTGCAGAAGTAGTCTCGACCACACCTACGTCACTTTCACTGAGGGACGATCCTGCAGCAGGCGCATTTGCATCTGATCGGCCTGCATGGCATGGCGCAAGTGGAAGAACCACCTTGGTCGCCCCTGTCCGTGATATGCCAAATGTTCCTCCGCTCAATATCCCCAGGAAAAGCAGCAAGAGAATTCCATCCATGCCAGACCTTACAGACCGCACGGACCGCACGGGCACAACGGTTTCCCCTGCCAGCTCTCCTCCACCGAAAGATGAAACACGCAATCGGGCGCCCGTTGGCCGCATTGGGCCCCCTGCCCAGAATACTGCGCCATCCGAAGACACTATATCCAGACAGTTGCCGCTGTCATCGTTACAAGGCCAGCAATCCCAGATCAAGCGAAAGCCAACTCCATTGCACCAAAACCTCGCCAGCTTTGATGCGAGCGACCCTTTTAACTACAACAACAAAATCGCACCGTCTTCTGCATCTTCACCGTTTGTACCCCGACCACCTGTCTCCGACCCGGAGTGGACGCAACCACCGTCACGTTTCAGCGTTGCAACATACAACTCTACGTCGCGCGAATCGCTTCGCGATTTTAACAGCAGCGACACGCCGGAGATGCCCCCCATCCCGAACCCGCTGTGGTCAACTCCAAGCCCCCCACAATCCGCTTCAATGCAGTATGATGGGTCGACAGGTGAAAATGCCGAGCAGCCACTTCAAACACCCATTTTTACGTCTTCGCCAAAGGCGTTGCTCCGCAAGGCAGTCGATAGCGGCGGTGTTATGGACCGCCGGCGGCCGCCGCGCATGGGCTGTCCAAACCCGGATGCTATTAAGAATGGCAACGAGCCCATTGTGATTAGTCTCAAGACGCCATGGACACGTGGTCACAACGGATCCGCCGACAACACCAGCACCAGCCCAGACGGCAGCACAAGGAAGCACGTTAGTGCTGACAGTCCGCAAATGACTGGCTCAGTCCACAAGGTCCTGCCGCCAGCACCACCCGAAACAGCTGCTAAGGATCGCGTTGATATGCTGAATGCTCGGCTGGCCAGTCTGGCACAACGTCGGATCAACATCAACCGAAGCATCAAGCAGATGACGGAGCTGATGCCCACCGACAACCTTCTGGCCGCGCCTGACGTTTTGTTGAAGCGAGAACAAGAGAAGCACAAGGTTGATGGCCTTCGTGTTGAGCTGGCTGAAATCCAGCGTGAGGAGTATGAGATAGGGCTGAAACTTCACCGCGCGTACAAGCGATTCAACCAGAACGCCGATTACGAGCCAACAACACTGTGGGTGCGGCGTGTGACGGGATAACCATGATACAGGCGCCATCCCATCTTCTGTTGTGTTCTTTGTGTCTACAGCCTGTTGTCTGCGTGTTGCTTTTATGATAGTTTTTCTTCGCTTTCTTTTGGAATTTTTGACGTTTTCCTTTGTTTAGCGGCATTCTTTTTCTCGTCTGCGGTTCTTTTCATGAATTGGGGGGACGGCCTTGTCAGAATTTGCCCTTTTTGTCTTTTTTTTCGGTTGTCCTTTATTCTCAGTCCTGTATTTGTTTACTAGTATTTTTTTTTTTTTTTTGCTTTTTTCTTTGGCTCAACCAGACTTGCTTTTCCGAGCCATCAAATTGGTATCTGTGTCCACAAGACGAAACCGACGTAGTATCCTCTATAGAATGGGAAATCCTCATTGTATATTCATCGACGACAGCAGCTACACAAGATGGTACGCCAAAGAACTTACGGAAAGGACAAATCCAAAGCCAAAGAAACAAAGAAACAAACAAAGAAGAAAAATCCCAACAAAGCACTCTACATGCTTATTGCCAGTGGATGGCTTCTCTTGGACCATTGCTGTTGCTGCCGTTCCCGCCACTGCTGCCGCCGCCTCCGCTGTCGCCACCGCTTCCGACGCCGGCATTGTCGGTGCTGTCGCCCATGGTGAGGAACGAGTCGATCTCGCCGATGCCCTTCGTCTCGAGCACGTCCATAAGCTCCATCTGCTGCTCCTGCGAGAGGCTACCCTGCCGCTGCGACGCGCCGCCGTCGAGGCCCAGGCCCAGGCCGAGGCTCATGCCCATGTCGTAGTGCGTGCCGTTCATGCTGCCGCCGGTGCCGGTGCCAGCGCCGGCGCCGGCGCCGTTGAGGGAGCCGTGCATCCCGGGCAGGCCGTGCATGCCGCCGTGCAGGCCGTTCATGCCACCGCTACCCATGCCGCCGCCGAGGCCACCACCGCCCATGCCGTTCATGCCGACGTGCGAGAGCCCGTGCATGCTTCCAGCGTACGCAAATGAACCGCTGCTGTCACCACCCCCGCCGTTGCTGCCGCTGCCGCCACCGCCGGCCATGCCTGTGGCGTACTGATGGTCGTTGTTGTCTGACAGTCCGTGCAGATTATGCATGCCAGTGTGGAGGGGATCCATCGCGCCCATGGCGTTGTTGTTGTTGTTGTTGCCACCACCCCCACCGCCGCCAGCGCCACCGTTCAGGTAATTCATCGGGCCCAAACTGACCATGGGGTTCAGGCCGCCCAGCGGGCCCAGCGGGCCCAGCGGATTGGTCATGTCACCAAACCCACCGAGGCCGTAGCCCGAAAACGAGTGCATCTGGTTTGACAGATACGCGGACGAGCTGCTTTCACCGACTCCGCCGCCGCCGCCGCCGTTAGCAAAATTGTTGAATACAAACGGCGCCGGAGACGGTGCGAACCAGTCGGAGACTGTTGTTTGTGGATGCTGTTGTCGCTGCTCGTACTGTTGGTGTTGCCGTTCGTCTTGTTGCTGCTGTTGCTGTTGCTGCTGCTGCTGCTGCTGCTGCTGCTGCTGCTGCTGCTGTTGCTGTTGCTGTTGCTGTTGCTGTTGCTGTTGCTGTTGCTGTTGCTGTTGCTGTTGCTGTCGTTGCTGCTGCTGGGGCGGCGGTGGTGGTCGTTCCAGAGGCGGAGGGAGCGGCTGCTGCGAAGTCGATTGTGTACTGGGCGGTTGTTGTTGTTGCATTCGTTTTTGCGAGCGATTTTTATTGACAGCCAGAGGGGGTCTGACCATGGAGGGCGGTACTTGCTGATGCTGCTGGCGAAGTGTCTGGGGCGTCTGGGGCGGCTCAAACTTGAGTCGGGACGCCATGGACGATGCTGGCGGGCCGGAATTTTGATGCTTCTGGTCATCGGAACTTCCGATGGGTTGTCCGGTGGTGGGCTGCATAGGGCTCACGTGCTGCACCGGCGGCGTCGGCGTCAGTGTCGTGGAGTTGGGGCTGGTTATCGTCGTTGGCGTCAATTCCGTGCCACTGAGCGTGCTGGATGAGCCCGTTGGGGTGGTGTATGCGTCTGGCGACGTTGCCAGCGAAGGGGACATGGATAGGAGGCTGTTCGTGTAGGTCGCCAACGTCGACGGCACGGGCACATGGGCATCGCCGTTCTTAACAGAGTGATCGCCCATGGAACTTGCGGGTGCAGCGGGCGCGTCGGGCGGAAAGTACGAGAACCTGCGATCCTGCTGCTCGTTGGAGGGAGGGTTCAAAAAGATGGAGCCAGACCGGAACAGAGGCTGGTTTCGCATCTGCGTCTGGTCGTCGAAAGCATAGGTGCTCTGCGGAAAAGTCGATTCGGTCATGTTGAACCCGTAGCCGAATTGCGGGTTAAACTGCGGCGTATTGAACACGGGCGGTGCCTGTGGGCCCTGTTGTGAGGTTGACGCATGGAGCAAGGACGTGTCGGATGTAGGAGGGGAGGAATTGGGATCGATCTGGGACGATGGCGCATGCGGTGCGGTTACGCTGCCCGACACGCCGTACTGGGTCGGGTTGAATAGCGGGACAGGCGGGAGTGACAAGGGCTGCTGCTGGGTATTTTCTTCTTTGGTGTCGTAGCTCTGTAGACAAGCCTTGGAAAAGATGGCGTAAAGCTGGGACGCGTTGGAGGCACCGGGCCACCGTTCCGAGGACTGGTCGATGATGTCGAGGCCGGTGTTGACGAGCTCCTCGATCTCTTCGCGAGGGTGTCCCTTGCGGACCTCTGGGTAGGACACGGACCAGAGAATGGTGTTCAGCGCCATGTAGACCGTTAACAGGAACACCCAGGTGATGTCAATGGCCCCATTCTTGACCTGCTGGCTGCACAGGTTTGTCAGGAACGCTGCCGACTTGTAGCACCGCAATGTTGCGTGCGCAGACGGCTTGGGCACTTGCGGCGACGGCCGGTAGAGGGTTATAATCATGGAGTGGTAGCAACCGGTAAACCTATGGGGCAGCGAGTTAGCAGCAGAGCACAAGCTGAGCAGAGAGAGCATGGGACGGGCACGTACCAGGGCTTGCACCATGCGGGCTGTTCGGGCGCTGAGTCGATCCAGTCCTGGACGGACTTTTCCATCTGGGCAAACCAGGGGTGATCTTCGCTGCGGGGCTCGAGTCGTTTCTTTTCGTATAGAATACGGCGGATTTCAGCCTGGTGCTGGCGCATCTTGCAGAAGTGAATGGCCACCAGCTTCTTGTCGGATGGCTGGCTGGCCTGGATCCCGCCCTCGGTTATGCAAGAATCGTCCACGTCGGCGAAAAAGCCGACATCCAGAAGGTCGTCGCCCTTGGAGAGCCCGTTTGGGCGGCCCATCGTGTAGGCGAGGCCGAGCTCCATTCCGGTGATGGTCCAGACGAGGCGGCGGCGCATATCGAGGTCGAGAGCGTTGATCTGAAAGCCGCCTGTGATGGTCTTCTCGTCCATGAGGGCTAGTTGCTGGCAGAGGCGCGTGGCGAGACCGACAATGTGGTAGACATTCGTGCGCGTCGGCGTCAGAAGAGAGTACCGCTCAATAAGGGCAAGACATTGCAGGGTTCGCATGTCTTTTGTGCGGATAACATCCTCGAAGCGCTCCATAGCCGACAGGTGGTAGCTGTCGGCAAGGCCTGCGTATTGCGTGTCGAGTTTCTGGAGGCTGATGGCCATGACCATGCGCACAATAAAGTTCTTGTGTGGGTCGGTGTCGCCGCTGCAAACCTCGTCCACCTGGGTGGCGAGGACGCGCTCGTGCAAGATCGGCGTGAAGACCTGGGCTCGCGTGTTGAAGATCTCGATCAGCCGGTCGACAATGTGCCGGGAGGGGAGGGCCTGGGCGGGGTGGGCGCTGATCATGGGGTAGCTCTTTTTGTGCAGGGTTGAGCTGCTGAAGCTGGTGTTGCGGCGTCCGGCATTCAGGCTCTGCATGCGGTTGAGGCGCTCGATGCGGCGGGCGTGCAGCTCCGGAATCAAGTCGGAGATGCTCTGCGACGCGGTGTAGCGCTTGGCCTCCTCCATGAGCAGGCGCGTCATGGCGATGCCGCTGCTGGGCCCCAGGTAGCGCGGGGTCTCGTCGCTGTCGCCGAGACGGACGAAGCCGCCAGGCCGGATCATGGCCTCGGTGTCATTGGGAAGGTCCTCCTCCGTGAACTGGGCGAGATCGGCCTCGAGCTGGCGCACCTTTTGCTGCAGCTTAACGACGTAGAAGCGGCTGATCTTGCGGCCCTTGGTGCTGTCGTAGTACTCGCAGATCGAGTCGGAGCGCTCACAGGGCAGGCAGCGCGGCAGGGCAGGGTCGCACCGGGTTTTGCGCTGGAGTCAGTTAGCATGAGTGGACGGTGAAAGGAGGGGCAGTTGTGAAAGGCCTACCTGTCGACACCGGCAGCAGGCCGTCAGCGTGTGCGCAACGCGGCTGGGCGCCTCAGAGTCACTCTCCCGTCGCCGCATGAGTCCCTGGTGCATCGGAGGCGGCGGTTGCGGCTGGTAGAACTGCTGCGGTGGCAGAATCATTCCGGGAAGGGGGAGACCGGACAGGAAACCCTGGCGGAAGTACCCGGCCGAGTCCATCGTTGCGCCGTGTGCTGGGTTGCTGCTGCTCGGTCGCGGATGGTTGGCGCGTGCGGAGGCCGCCGGTCAGACGGCGTCTCGGCGCCTTCTCGGATGACCTTTGCGGGCTCCTTCTCGGGCGGCTCGTCGCCCACGCGCACCCTGTCCTCTCACAGCCACGGTGGCCGTGGCCGCGGACAACAGGCAGCACAGTGCTTGTACGTAACACGGGTAAGAGCACGTGCCCGTCGGATCCGGAGGCCAGTGGCGAACTTTCGGACCGGTCCGGTGATAAGGGGTACCCGGCGCAGACAGCGATCGAAGCAGCGGAGGTTCTGGTGCTGCAGAGGCCAAGAGAACCCGAAGAGGAGGAGCGAGAGACTCGGCAATTGGAGGAGGGTCTTGTGGCTGGCCGGAAGGACGTCCAAACCGGCAGGCGAGTGTTGGTCTACCGTTGCTTTCTGGGTGCGTGTGGTCGGAAAGCGCCCGGCAGAAGAAGAACGACAGCAGGAGACGACCAAGACGGCGAAGAGGCGGCTGAGGGCCCGTGAGAAGCACGACAAAGCGACGAACGGCGTGGGCAGGGTTGCGTGTTCTCTCCACTAGTTCGCTCTGGTTCGTTCTGGTTACAGGCGTAAGGCGCCGCAACGGTGGGGTGTTGGGGGGAGGGGGGTTGACGGGCTATTGGCGGGTGGTCTAGCGGCGCAAGTTGTCAGAACCAGTCAGTCAGTCGGCTGACCTTTGAACAGCGGCTAGGGCAGTCGCTGATGGGGTTCATTAAGCGACGCGGCATGGGATAGAGAGGCAGGCACAGCTGACACGCCTTTTGCTCTGCACCTGCACCTGGTCGCGATAGCAAACCGCCTTTTCTGGGAAGGTGGGGGTCTGCACCAGCAGGAAATAACAGTTCTTATGGACTCCTGGGTGTGACGAGTAGGATCAGTGCAACAACAGAAGGAGTGCTCGGTTCAGTGTCTGCTCCACACGGCTGGGCCCATGCCGCCCAATCAAGCAGTTGCGATACTGGGCGCCGCTCGTTTGGGGATAAGGCCCAGAGCGGCAAGTGGTGCAGCCCCGCTCTGTGGGCTTTGTGCCAGAATGGCGACGCGAGCAAGCATAAGCACGACCAAGGCACGACCACGGCCCCAAGTACGACGGCGACGACAACGACGACGGCAACGACGACGACGACAAGTCAGGCGGATCGACGCATGCGGCGTGCCCCTGACGATCTACTGAAGAAAACAAGAGAGAGACAAGGGAATCCGCTCCTGAGCGAGAGAACCGGCTACCGCCGCCCCACGACAGTCTTACTAGATTTTGCTTGGCAGGAGAACGAGGACGGCGGCGACGAACGACGGCGACGAACGACGGCAGCGAGCAGCCTACAGCAGTTTAAAGATACACAGGAGAATGCGTAGATGAAAGCGACGCCATAGACAGTCCTATTAACTACGTCGCAGGGCTTCCACGCCAGGCAGCCGCACCCGACGGCCGCTCGTTTCACGGCCACGACGACGACTACGCCCGGGCAACGACACCGCTTCACAACGCCGCCGTTAGCCACACGACGCCAAGCTCGACTGCTGCTTTGCCAGTGTATCGACTGCGCGGCTAAGCGCGCCAGCCGTCGACCGGCTTTCCTTCCCTCCCTCCCCAACGATCCATCCACCGGCTCGCTACGAGTAGAAAGCAGTCTTTCTCGTTCGCGATGCCGCGCTCCAGCTTCTCCGACAACCCCCTCTTGCGGGTCTCCCGACCAGTTTCTGCCTGTTCCAGATGTTTGTCCACCGACTGTCCTTTCGTTCATTCTAATCCTTCTAGCCTGTCTAACCCTTCTCTCCTGCCAGGCCGTGCCGCCAAAGTTAAGGTCCGTCTCGTGCCCCTAGGATGCCATGGCTTTGGGTCTCCCGATTTCTGCATTTGTCTAACAAATATTCCAGTGTGATGGTAAACTGCCGGCATGTACCGCTTGCGAGAAAGCCAACCGCGAGAGCGAGTGCTCTGCCGCAAACGACCAGTTTGCCCGCGGCAAGGAGCGAAGGTACGTCCTGCGCAGTGTCTCTTCCTGGCCTTCCGCCCCTCTGACGCACCGTCCCCAGCTATGTCGCTGCACTGGAGCTGCGTGTCGAAAAGCTCGAGCGCCGCCTCGCATATGCCCGATCCCGGAAAGCATCCGTGTCTGCTCGGCCATTCCACGAGGACGACGCTCCGAACGCCTTGTCGGGGCCCGGCGCCGACCGAAAGGACTCTCTCGCTGCCATCCGTGCGGCCATACACCGCAAGGCGGCGCGCAAGCGTGAGGATTCCGACGTGAACTCTTTGGTCTCCGACTTTGGTTATCTGTATGTGTCTTCACCACAGTCTAGAAAGGGCAAGTTTGGTCTTGTGCTCACATCCTGTTGCCTCCCAGGTCCGTCGATGCAACGACTCGCGATTTCGATAAGTCTGTCAACAACATGACCTTTGCACGTCTTGTGCTGGCCGCCGCCGGAAATACACCCCTTCCCGAGTCAACAATGGCCCTGTCCAAACTCCCAACACGCCAGGCCTCCTACGCCACTATACAGTACTATCTGAAGAACATCCACATCCTCTTCCCTTTCCTGTCCGAAACGACCTTACTCGCCCTGCTCGAAGAGCTGTACCACCATCAGGCCCTCAGCCCGAGCCATAGCAACCCCGCCCGACCTAACCTGAGCAGCTCCGACTACTGGACGCTGTATATGGTGCTGGCCATCGGGTCGTCAGCACAAAGCCGCGGCCGGCACGATGCCTTTTACAACAACGGCGTCGAGTTTGCCGCCCAAGCAATGCCCTTTGCCGACCGAGCTCTTGCCCCGGGCCATGCAGCACAGGTACAGTCCCTGCTTCTACTCACCCTCTACTCCATGCTCGACCCAACCCATTTCGACAGCTGGCACCTTATCGGCTTCACGTGCCGCACCATCGTCGATCTGGGCTTTCACCAAGACCCGCCGCAGCCGCAGAGCATGGACGCTAGCGTCCTGGATGCTCGTCGACGGGTGTTTTACTGTGCCTACGCTCTGGATCGGTAAGAACACCAGCTCCTCCCCCCAGAGAGTAGCGTTCCTCCCGTCTAACTCTACCGCAGAGCAATCAGCATGGTTCATGCGCGGGCCTTCTCCTTTACCGACGACACGGCGAATGTGGAATTTCCCTCGATGGTTGGCGCCATCCGTAGTCGACCAGAGACCTCCTCTGAGCTAGCCGGTGCGTTGGAGAAACAACAACCCAGCTCGCCGACATCAGAGCAGGCACCAGCATCGCCTTCGTCTGTGCCTCCTCCGACTGCCTGCCCGGCCCTACTCCTGTTCCGGCTTCGTCGCGCGCAGTCCAACTGGTATCAGACGCTCTTCCAGTCCAATCCATCGGAGCAGCTCGCCGACCCGGCCGCGTTTGTCTGGCGCATGTGCGCGGATATGCGCAGGTGGTCTGATTCGCTACCCTCCAACCTCCCCGAATTGGTGCGCGAGATGTTCGACCTGGAGCTGCAGTACAGCTATGTGTATTGCATTGCACCAAGCGCCCGCGTACCACTCACAACAACTTACGGGCGGATGCTGATTTTTGAACACGTCATCGCGTACGTTGACCGCATTGTGGCCCTCATCCAGAGCCCGCTGAACCTTCTGTGGGCCACGTACCACGATGCCCTGCGCGTGTTTTTCATGGGCAGCCAGTTTGCAGCTGCCTTGCGCGACCCAGCTGCAGCCGATGCCATCATGGCCGGTGGCGGCTCCGTGCCTGTGCCGCTGGCGCTGCCGGGGGAACCAGCACCGCTGCCTATGCCGGTGCAAAAACCGCCGCTCTCGGTCACCCTCGCGAGCATCAGCGCCGACGCATCCGAAACGAATAACACTGCGAGCCCGGGCGCACCACACAGCATGTCCGCAGAGCCGGTCACGGGCACCAATGTCGACAGAGCGATTGCGTGTCTGCAGCGCGTGCGCTGGGTTCTGGGCTCGTACGGCGCGCGATGGGAGGATGCGGAGCGTCTGGCGGACGGGTTCACGGCGATCAGCAGCAACGTGCTGAACGATCTTCTCGCGCAGCAGGCTGCCCAGGCAACCTCGCAGGCAGCCGCCGGAGGCGGTAGTGGTGGCGGTGGCGGCGGAGAAGCAGGCAACAGTCCGGTGACGGCGTCATCGGCCATGCAGCAGCAGCGACAGCCCGCCTACCACCAACATATGCAGCAGCAACAGCAGCTGCAACAGCAACAGCAGCATCACCAGGCGCAGCATCTGCAGCATCTGCAGCACCACGGACCGCAGCACCACCCGCAGCACCACCAACAGTACAATCCGTACTGGCACGCACCCCACGCACAGCCATACCAGCCGCTGCTCCTGCAGCAGCACGCGCCGCCGCAGCTGCATTTCCAGCCGCAGCAGCTGCGACAGCCGCCGCCGGGGTCGGTGCTGCTGCGGTATATCAACATGCCACCGCCGCCGCCGGGGCAGCGGTGAGACTGCTGCGGCGCAGCGGTTGTTTTCTGCTGTATTGTTTTTTTTTTTTCTTGAGAACTTGAGGTGTTATTTTTCTTTCTTTCTTTCTTTCTTCCTTTTTCTCTTTTCCGTCTTGGTCTGCTACCATCTCCTGGAATATTGTTGGATGCTTTTTGACGTAGATAGAATCCAGGGATTGAAATGAGCCCCTTGTTCTTTGTTTTTTTCTTTTCCCTTTTTTTTTTTACTTCTCTTTCTTCTCTTTCTTCTCTTTCTTCTTTATTTACATAAATACATTTGATATCGTCATCCCGTGTCATGAACTACGAAACCCCCTTACCTACCTACAACTCCTACAACACATCATCTGCTGCAGTAGCAGCAGCAGCAGAAGGGCTCGCTTTGGTTGTCGCTACTACCGCCGCCACCAATGGCGTTGTCGCTGTGCTTGCATTCGCATCGGCTTGCTTCTGCTTGCGCGGGCCGCCGTCCCGCAGCCAGCGCACGATCGCAGCCGCACGCTCCGTCATCTTGGAGGGCGGCAGCGGCGCGCGCGGCGGCTGCGGCGGCCGCAGTTTCTTTGCTGCGGCTGCTGGCTTGACTGCTGGCTTGACTGCTGGCTTGACTGCCGGCACGGGCTTTCCAGCGGCCTGCGCGGCCTGCGCGGCCTGTGCGGCCAGCATCGCCTCGGCAGCATCGGCGGCCTCGACGGCCTGCAGGGCGCGGGCGGCAGCGGCGGTGCCGGCGGCGCTGGAGGCGCCCAGGCTGAGAAACTCGACGGCCGTGCGGATGGTGTCGCCGGCGCCCGCCGGGTAGGCAGAGCCGGCCTGCTGGCCGAGGGCGTCGTACTCCTTTTTCTTCTGGGGGCTGAGCACAAACTGGCGGCAGTAGTCGTCCCAGGTCACGGGCAAGCCAACCCAGTGCGGCCCGTCGACGGCGCGCAGCACGTCGGACCAATCCATGCGGGCCGGGCTGGGGGCGCGCTGGAAGACGGGGTAGCCGTCGGCGAAGCGGGTCAGGCGGGCAACGGTGTTGGCATGCTGGACCATGGTCTCGGCCGCGGTGTCGAGCAGGCAGTGGGCGAGCAGTAGCGCGTGCAGGGCGTCCTCGAGCAGCGGGTGGTAGGTGACGACCTCGAGGGTGATGTAGGCGGGCGGCTTGGCCGGCAGCGGCGACATCATCAGGGCGATCAGGGACATGGTGGACGGCGCTTTCGCGTCGCCTGCATCCGTGCCCGTGCCCGTGTCCGTGTCTGGGTCCGACGGCTGGTGCTGCGTCGGGTAGGGCGGCAACGAGGCGGCCAGGTCTGCGTCCGTGAAGAGGTCGCGGACGGCGTGCGCCTCGATGTGGAGCTCCGGCAGGGGCTCCGGCTTGCCACCGCCGCTGGCACCAGCCCGCGACGCCACGTGGGTCTGCAGCAGGGCGTGGTAGGCATTGAGGCGGCGCACGCCGTTGCTGCGTGCCCAGTCCTGGCTGCGGACGCCGTTGCGGCTGGTCGACGACTCGACCAGGCGGCGCGTAAAGTTCTCGGCAAACTCGATCGGCAAGTTCGGCGAGTAGTCCAGGTGGCCCAGGAAGGCCAAGTAGTCGCGCACGGCGCGCTTGGCAAAGACGCGCATCTTCTTCTGCGCCTTGGACCGCCGGCGCTCGTCCTTTTGTGCCCCCGCCTCGTCCACGATGCTGCATGGGGCGGCGCCGAGAATCTCGTGGACGAGCTCGCACGCCATGGTCAGGTACGCCGTGGCGCGCCGGAAGAGCAGCTGCGGCTCCATGCTCGACAGCATCTGGTTTGCCTTGAGTCCCGAGGAGGCCCCATTTGCGGCATCATTCTCGGCATTGCCCCCGTTGCCCCCGTTGCCCTTGTCTCTCGCCTTCTTTCTGCCCAGAAGCAGGCCGGCGGCGGCCATGCTGGCCGCCTCGGCCTCGCGCGTCTTTTCGAGGGCGACGTGCTGGGCGCACTCGCGGTGCTGGGCGGAGGCGGCGACAAAGCGGACGAGGCGCAGGGCCTCGTTGAGGTCGGCAATGGCGCTGTCGTTGTCGCCGCGCAGCAGGTGGGCGGTGGCGCGGGTGCGCAGCATGGGCACGGCGGACGGGTAGTCGTCCAGGACGTGGTCGAGCTGGTCGGGTCGGGCGGACGCGAGCGCCTGGTGGCTGCCGAGCTTCTCGTGGAAGAAATGGACGTAGAGGGCGTGGCGGTCGTGCGGGCTGCGCTGCAGCACGCGCGCGGCCAGGTCCTCGAGCGTGGCGACGCTCTGCATGGCGGCGACGCTGGCGGCAATCTCGTCAATCTCAAAGGCCTGGGCCAGCTTCTGCACGGCCTCGAGGCGGATGCGGTGGCGGCGCTCGGCAGACATGCGCACGCCGCGGCCGGCGCCGGCATCGGGCGCGCCCAGTCGCAGCATGCTGTGCGCGTTGGCGTGGCTGGACAGCGCGGCGGCCGCGCCTCCGTCCGAGGCGGCGCGCAGGGCCAGCTCGGCGGCATCGTCGACCAGGCTGCGGATGCGGACCAGGTCGAAGAAGACGGCGTTGTCGACAAAGCGCGGCCGGTAGCCCTTGTGGTTGATCGTGGCCAACGACATGATGTGCTCGGGCGTCATCTGCAACCAGGCGCCGTCGTAGGCCGCCAGGTGCTGCCAGTGTCTTGGGGTGTCAGCACGAGGGAGTCAAAGAAGCAGGTCGCACGGCGTACTTGTTGCGGCAGATGGCCGGGCCAGGCGCAGGCAAAGGCACGACAGGGGCCGTGCCAGTCGCAGAGGTCGGCGACGCGCCGGTTGCGCCGCTGCCGGGCTCGGTCGCCTTTCCGTTCTTCTTTTTCGCCATGGTGGGTGAGTGACGACGGTGCTCACAAACGCGGTCGAAGATCAAGGACGAGTGGATGGGAGCAGAAGAGAAGGAAAGTAGAACAGAGCCCAAGGGAAAAATAACGCCATCCTTCCAACCGGCGAGTACGGGCGGG
>PCDN01000003.1:2047726-2105997 GCA_002778105.1 Ceratocystiopsis brevicomis
GGGGGGAAGGGGGGGAAATCGCAAGGCGGTGAAAAGATCGGCGGTGGCCTGTAAGATACTCTGTACTTGTATCTTATATGGCAGAAGGTGCCCCTCCCCTCGCGGTTGCCACACCGGTTCTCGACCGCGGTGGGAGAACGCTAAACGGTCTGCTCTTTCCTGATAACCGCGATGGTCTATGACAAGGACAAGGTAGCGTGCAAGAAGGGAGCTTGGCACTTGACCACCCAACTGCGACCGTCGCAGCCCTGCAACGGCCGCTAGCCTGCATAGGCCACAGGTCGTCTTACAGCGGCCGTGATGCTGTTTGACTCACGTAAAACTCGCATGGCGTTGAGCCCGTGTTCACTCGTCCACGGCAAAGCAAGCCAATGCCGCTCGGCTCCGAGCAACAGGACCTGCTCAGAGAATGCCTGCAGCAGTGCGGCGGCCACAAATATCGATTCGGCCTCCTATCTGCTCTGCTCTCGCTCTTCCTCTTCTCTCTCTCTCGGCCTCGCCAGCGCTGCCGGCTCCGTTTGCTCTCGCCGCCATGCACGCCCCCCCGCCGCTGTTCTCCTTCCCCATGGAGGCCGACTACGACAACCGCGGCTCGTCCTTCTTCCGCACCCACCCCGGGGCCCAGCTGCCGACGCCCGACGAGGTCCGCATGCTGGCTATCGAGTCTGCCGGCAGCTTTTCCACCGTGCACACTGTGAATATGCGCGTGCACCAGTTCCGCCGCCCACCCGTGCTGCATCTGACCCAGCGCGGGATGGTCGTCAAGTACGGCCACGATGTGACGATCGCCGAGGCGCACTGCATGCTCTTTCTGCGGGACTATTTCGAGCGGACGGCCGCAGTTGGGGCCCGGGTCAGAGCTGGGGACGAGGCCAACGGAACCACCCCAGCAGTGACAACACCAGTTCCCGTCCCCGTCCCCGTCCCCGTCCCCGTCCCAGAGGTCTATGGCTGGCGCACCGACCGGCGCCAGACCTTCATCTACATGCAGCAGATGGAGGGCTACCCGCTGAGCATGGTCTGGTCTCAGCTCCACGAAGCCGAGCGCGTCGCCTTGGGCGCCCGCGTCCGCGCCATGGCTGCCGCCCTGCAGAGCATCCCGCAGTCGCTGGTCGCGCGCACGCCCTTTGTCGGCCACGTCACCGGCGGCCCGCTGCTCGACTGGACTCTCGTCCACAGCGCCAGGCCGCGCGCCGGGCCCTTTGCCAGCGTGGCCGCCTTCCACCACTGGCTGGGCTCGCGTGCAACCCCCTGCCTGCCCGACGATGCGCCCGTTGTGCTGACGCACGGCAACCTGCACCGCACAAACATCATGGTGACGTACGACCCAGGTCACGCCACAGCCGTCGGAAGATACCGCATCACCGCCGTGCTGGACTGGGCGCAGGCCGGCTGGTACCCCGCGTACTGGGAGGACTGCAAGGCATACTGGAATTTCTACAAGGTGCCCAGCTGCTGGGCCACCAAGTATCTGCGGCTTGAAGCGGATAGAAGCGATGCGGCGCCGGCGGTGTGGGATCTGTGGTTGGAGATGGTGCTGCGGCGGTCGATGTAGCCAAGAGAAAGACGGCAAAACGGAATACATGCGTGGAAACCAAAATTGTCGCATAGGCCCTCCGGTCACTGCCCCGTGACCGCCAAACTGGCCCGGAGACTGGCGACAACGGTAAACGACAGCACTGGGGAAATCAAGTAGGAGATCTGAGGGGTTAGTATAAGAAAAAATGGAAAGAAGAGGACACGTACCGTCAACAGCTTGGCAATGCTCGTCTCCTCCTCCGCATCCGCGTTGCTGACCTGCACCAGCGTGATCAGCTTCATGGCCGATGGTCCCGTCGGCATCAGCATCAGCGCGAACCACAGCATCGGGTCGTCGCCCAGCAGCGCCGTGCACGCCGCCAGCTGCGACACGACCGCAATGGCCACCACCGGCCACAGCACGAAGCGCGTCAGCAAGATGTATGCGACCGCCGGTCTGGGCAGCGGCGGCGACGCCGTGGCGCCCGAGGACGCCCGTCGCCCGGCCGCCTGCATCGCCGTGTACAGCGACACGCCCGCGACCACCACTGGCAGCGGCACAAACAGCCCGCCAATGTCGTCCAACGACGCCGTCAGCCACGCCGTGAACACGCCGTCGCTGCTGAAAAACGCCCGGTGCCACCGCGGTGTCAGGCCCACGGCCGCGCCCGCCAGCGCCCCCAGCAGCGGCGCATTGAAGAAATCGCCCAGGAAGAGCAGCCACCACCGCGTGTGCGGGCCCAGCCGCCGCCACGTCCGCCGCGGCACCACCGACACGCGCCGGTCCAACAGCGGCTCCGCCGCGACTGCCGGGCGCGTACCGATGGTGGCGCGGGCGGTGTTGCCGTCGGCCTCGTCCTCGTCGTCCTCGTCGTCATCGTTGCGGCGGCCATCCGCCGACCCCGTCGGTTTGCGCTTGGACGGGAAAAACGCAGACGCCGCAAACGGGTCGATGAAGCGCACAACCGATCTGCTCCGTGATGCCGACCCCGTCGTGGGTGGCGCCAGCAGCGCCGTGCGCTCGCCCACCGGCCGCGAGGACGGTGCCCGCGGCGGCGGCGCCGGCGCCAGCGGGTCACAGTGGCTGCTGGTCTGCGAGGCCACGCGCGACAACGGGGCGTCGTCCCCATCGGCATCGACATCCGCATCCGTGTCGGTCACCACAAACTCGGCCGCCTCGTCGCCATCGCTGTTCTTGTCCTCGTCGTCGGACTCGTCGTCGCCGCCGTCGCCGCCGTCGGCCGTCGCCGACCACACCGCCGGCTCCGGTGCGTGCTCCGAGTCGATCAGCCGCGGCCCGACCGCAAACGTCAGACAGCTCGACACGGTCGAGAAGACGAGAAAGTACGACTTGGCCCGCTCAATGGCCGCGTGCACCGTCGGCTCGTCGTCGCCCAGCCCCCCCGCGCGCGTCAGCTCGCCCAGGATCCCCGTCTGCGCCAGCGCGCTGATCAGCAGCAGCGGATAGCTCGTCGTGTTGTTGAACATGATTGCCACCGTCGTCCAGTCCGGCATGCCCAGCAGCAGGTGGCCCGCAATGCCCAGCACAAACGACACCGCGTGGCACACCAGCGCCCACGCCACAACCACGCCGTACCGCCCCGCCGAGCCGCTGTGCAGCTCCGCGCCGATCTTGGTGAACAGCAGCGCCGGCAAGAACATGCGCACGCACACCTTGGACACCGCCTTGGTGTTGGCGCTGGTGAGCAGCCCGGACCACGCCGCCACGCCGCCGTAGAAAATCACCAGCAGCACCGACAGGCTGGCCTGCACGGCCGCCACAAAGATCTCAAGCAAGCCGGCTGAGCTCATGGTTGGGAAAGGCGAATGTGTTGTCTTGTGACTGTGTGTGTCTGTGGAAAGAGGTGGCGGGCAACGCCGCCTTTGTCTGCGACCATGGTGTAGTCGTTAAGTGGAAATCGCGCAGCGCCAACCCCGGTGCTAACCCCAGCGCCAACCCCAGCGCCATAACGCCATCAACGTCATCCCGCTTCCGCGCAGCGACTCTGACATGATGCCAAAAAATGCCCGAGGTAAAAATATCAAATCATTTAAAAGATAACATAAAATCGAACTACCGTGACGCGCCGCCCAGGCTTTTCCTCACCGCATCTGGCAAATGCGCCGGGATGTCCTCCTCGTCCGACGACGAGTCCGACGAATACTGATCGCCACCGTCGTCGGCTTTCCGCTTCTCCACCAGGACAGCTGCCTGCGGTAGACTCCGTCCTGGCGGTCGACCGGGCCTTCTCCGGGGCACTCCGCCGTCGTCGTGGCGATCCTGCGCCATGACGCTGCTGCTGCCATTCGCATCGACGCGCCTGCGTTTTGCATCGTGGCCAGGCGATGCCACCCCGTTTTGGTCTTGTGCCGATGGAGCATCAATGGGCCCTGCGGTGGCGGCGAGGGGAGGCGCCGCTGAGCGCCCGCTCATACCCTCATACTCGTTTGTCGCGTCGGGTTCCGGCTGGCAACGACGCCCGGTAAGACGCACGCCAAACTTTTTCCGCGACAAAGACTGCCGTGTTTTGAACGAGTTCTTGAGGTTGGCAATCTTCTTGGTCCGCTCGGCGGAATCGGTCATCTTTTCCGTCTCCCTTAGCCGCTCCATGTATACGCGCTCGTGCCGAATCATTTCTGCCTCCAACAACGCCAAATGCTCTTTGCTAAGGTGTGCATACGGATTCCCCTGCAGCGAGCTAGAGCCTAGCCCCGGAGCCGGTGAAGAAATGGCTGCACTACCTGCCGACAGCTGCGATGACCCTGGTTGCGAAGCCGGCGTTTGAGGGGTGGCCGGCGTCGGCGGCCAATGCGGCGGACGTCCCCTCCTAGAAGGCGCCGCTGCCGGTGGCGTGGGTGTTGCCGGTGCCATTGGCGGTGGGGGTGCGTGTACCGGCAACGGCGGGGGTGCTGGTGCCGGCGGCTGTATCACTTGGTGTGGCTGTGCCACAGGTGCCGCGGTAGGCAATGGCACAGGATAAGGGCCGGAAAACGACCCGCATTCATTGACCGAGACGTGCTAGCAGATACGTTAGCGGACTTCATCCACGCTTGTTCATCACCCGAGACTTACATAGGACTGGCCAACCTGCGAAACGAAGCCTTGGCCGCATTCTTTGCAGGAGTACGGGAAACCCACGTTGGCATCTTCTGGTTGCATCATGCAGAGCTTGCCTTTGATATGCTACAGGCCAGCCGCTGTGTTAGTGATCATCTCGGATGCAAGCAAACGGGAAAGGAAAGCAAGCTTCATACATAGTGGAAAGGAGCCCGTAATTTGAACGTTCGGAGGCACATCATGCACTGCCCTACGAGAGCCGGGGGGGCGAGAGTCGGGGGTGTTGGAGCCGGGTGTACCTGGGCCGCAGGTGCTTGGACTGGAGGTGCTGGAGTCGGGGTGGCCGGAGCAGGGGGCGTTGGGGCCGGAGATGCTTGGGCCGGAGGTGCTTGGGCCGGAGGTGCTGGGGTCAGCGGTGCTTCAGATGGGGTGCCCGTCCGAGAGGCCGCCGGGGGTGGCGGGAGCGGCGCGTTCTGGGGAATGACACGTTCAGGGCCGCTGGTGACCGGCTCCTCGACGATGTCGTCCGGCTCGTATCCGAGACGCTCAGCACGGGCCAAAGCGTTGATAAGCGGCTGGGCCTCGATGCTGCGGAGACGGATGTTCAGGGCCGCGTCCAGGAAACGATCACTGGCCTTGCTGAGAATGGCATCCATGTGGGCATCGATCTCGGCTGTAGTCAGTTGATCCATGGCATCCTCTTTCGTCAACCCGGCAACGAGGATGCTGATATGCTTGCGTGCTTCTTTGGCGGCTTCTGGTGTCATTTTCGCAAGGATCGCATCTAACTGGCAACCAGTCAGTCGCTGCTGTTCTTCTTCCCAGGACAGGGACAGGGACAAGAGATACTCACCACGAAGGCCTGGTGGCGCGGCGAATCGGCCAGGCACTTGTTCAAATTCAAACGCATGGCGTACCGAACGGCGTTTGGTAAGCTCTGCTGGATAGCATGGCTGAGCCGAGCGATATCCTCCCTGTACTTGGAATTTTCTTCCAAGCGCAGGCCCGGCCTTCCATTGTCCGAAGCCTCCCTCGACGATCCCAGGACGCTGCTTTCGCGTCCTGGCACGGGGGGAGGCGGCGGCCCTGGCAGAGGCACGCTAGGTTGCGGGCCGTGCAGGCTGTGAAGAGAGCCTTGCTGTTGCAGGCCCTGCAGTGGACGCTGTGGCGGCGGTGGCGGCGGCGTCGGCCGTGGTGCAGGATATGTGGCCATTGTCTGATGCGGAGGCCGGTTGCTAGACAGCTGCTGCTGTGGAGGGGGAGGCGGTGGATGTTGCTGGTGTGACTGGTATGGCTGATGCTGTGGGGGAAATCGAACCGGTGCAGCAGGCGGCACCGCCGGCGGTGACGGCACGGTTGGCGTGCGATGCAATGGCACGGACGACCGAGACGCTGGCCATGACGGCGCCGGAGTGTGCGTCTGTGCATGCTGCTGTTGGTGCTGGTGTTGGAGCTGCTGCTGCGGTTGGTCCGGCCTAGAGACAGAAACAGGACCCGACGATGCAGGTCTTTGCCACTGCTGCGCCTGGTTTTGGCGAGGAACGGTAGGGGGCACAGCACGTCCGGGCACTGCAGGGGCCGACGCCAGCGTGGCCCGTGTTTGTGCCTCTTCACAAGCAGGGGACGAAGGGGGTGCGGCCACAATGACCTCTGGCCGTATAGGAGACATTGGCGAGTTCATGGCTGAGGGAGCGCCTGCGCTCTGGTTGTTAAATGTAGGAATCGAAATTGCCGGCGCAGAAGCAGCCGCAACGCCGTGCATGATGTCGGCACTTTCTGGCAATGTGGTGGTCATGGTAAGCAAAGCGAGGCCAAGGGCCTGCGGCCATAGAGTGTGCAGCGAGGTGCCGTGGGAGAATTGCAAGACTGTTGTGATGAACTTGAGACGGAGGCCCAGTTCAGCTATCCCCACAACACACTGCAAGGTGAGACGGTAATCGCACGATGGGATCGCAGCTCACGTCGTAATATGCAGCTGTGTCGCTGATTGGACCAAAAAGCCGGACGACGCGTTGTAACACGAGGAAAGAGCGGCCGCGTGTATAAACTGTGGTGATTTTGCAATGACCCCTAAACCCGCCACGAAAGAAGGAGCGAACCCGGCACAGGCGGAAATGGCAGCAGCGAGCGACGAGACGCACAAAGGTCAATATACCGACGCGACGCAGCTGCGATGTAGAAAAGTGGGTAAGGGCGTTAAGCTTGTAGTCATCAGGAGAATCCAAAAAGGCCAAAGAAGCACGTCGGTTTAAAATGCCCAAAAAAAAATTTAAGGAGGAAATTGCACGATCCTGCTAGCTGTCCACTATAATTTAGGAAGACGGAGGGAACGAGAAGAAACAAAGACAAAAATAATAAAACGCGTAAGAAATAGCGCTACTGCGGTGAAATGTTAACAAAAAGCACGCCAAAGAGAAATTTGTTAACTGGCTAGCCAATCGGTAGTGGGTTGTGTATACGGGTCCATTTATTTAGTCACGCGGAGGGTAAAATATTTTGTGATTCGCAGCCTCTGTGATGTGACCAAATATTTTATATACCAATCACATTCAGTGTTAAAAGGGGGTTGAGTTTGATGCATTTTTAGAATTTTAACGATACTATTGTCTACCCACTGTATCTTACGAGTAACTTAGAAGTGTTATACGATTTGCAGATTCTGTCAAGCACATCCAGCTTCCGCAGCAGACGGCCCGACGGAAGTTACCTTCCTCGCATGCAAGCCAGTAGAAGACTCATCACTTATCGTCTATTAATGAGAAAAAGTTACAAATAAACCGAAGGATTCATCTTCCTCATGTACTAGCCAGTAGACGACGCAACTCTTGAAAATAAAAAATAATAATGATAAAACCAACCGAAAGATTGATCATACTCGGAACAAACCAGTAGACGACTCGACCGTTATCATCTCCAGACACCATCGTACTTGTATACAGGAGACAGACGGAGACCGGCGCTCACCGGCGGCACATGGCCACCAGCAGTGCCTTGTAGTCGCCGCTCGTCTCGGAACTGATATGCGTCTCCAGCTCGGTGCGGTAGTGGGCCTTGTAGGCGGCGCGCACGTTGGCCATGTTGGTGGCGTCCCAGTGGGCGCGCACGACGCGGCCGATCAGCAGGTGGTCGCGGGTGCCGGGACCGACCATGGTCCCGTTGAGCAGCCGGGCCTGGTGCGCGTAGGCGTCCTGGGCATGGCGCAGCTGGTGCAGCAGCGCGGACTCCATATGGCCGCTGAACTCCTTCTTGATCACGGTCTCGAGCGGGCGCGCGTACTTTTGCTGGTACTCGTGGGCGATGGCGCGGATCTGGTTGTCGTTGCGCGTGCTCAGGATGCTGCACACCTTGATCTCGTCCGTGCCGGTGCGGCCCTCGGTCGCGTTGTAGAGCTCGACGACGTCGCGCGCCACATCCTGCGGGACCACCGGTGCCGCGTCCTCGGCCCGCGTCGCCTGCACCACAATCATAAAGAGCCGCTCCGTCTTCATCGACAGGTCGCCGCGCAGCACGTCCTCGAGCGAACGCCCGTACTTGCGCTGGTACGCCGTCTTGATGGCCTCCATGTCGGCGTTGGACCGGCCCAGCAGCACGTCGTTGAGCACCTCCTCCTTGGTGCCCAGCCCGCACGTCGCTTCGTGCAGGTCCGCCACGTCCGCCTGCAGCGGGCCGCGCACCACCGCCACCAGCGCGTCCTCTAGGTGGCCGCGCGTCTCCGACTTGATGTCGTTGATCAGGTCGCGCCGCAGCCGCTCGTGGTACGCCACCCGGATCTTGTCGATCTGCAGCGCATCCTTGGTCGCCAGAACCTGGATCAGCGCTTTCTCGTCCGTGCCAAACCCCTTCATTGCTGCCCGCAGCGCGTTCGCGTCCGGCAGCGCGTCCCACTTCACCACCGGCAGCGGGCCGTACCCCAGCGTGGCCGGCGTCCTCGGCACGCCGTAGCTGCCAGGCGCGACACCGTACGGCGCTGCACCGTACGGCGCCGGCTGCTGGCCATAGGCCGCAGGTGGTTGCTGGCCGTAGGCCGCGGGTGGTTGCTGACCGTAGGGTGCTGGCGGCTGTTGGCCGTACGGCGCTTGGGGCTGCTGGCCGTACGGGGCTTGGGGTTGCTGGCCGTACGGCGCTTGGGGCTGTTGACCGTAGGGTGCAGCAGGTGGCTGACCATACGGTACTCCTGCAGGGGGTTGGCCGTACGGGGATGCTGCCGAAGGTTGGCCATAAGGAGCTCCCGCCGGAGGCTGACCGTACGGAGCGCCTGCCGGAGGCTGCCCATATGGAGCAGCAGGCTGACCGTAACCCTGGACAGGCGGCTGGCCATACGCCCCCGCCGGCGGTTGGCCATACGAGGCTTGCGGGGGTGCACCGTACGGCGGCTGTCCTGGCGGGGCACCGTAGGCAGGCTGTTGCGGCGGATACTGGCCCTGCGGGGGTGGTTGCTGGTAGCCACCTTGTGCGGGTGGCGCTTCTACAGACGTGTCAGATGGTCCGGGCTGTGGCACTGTTTTAGTGAAGGGGGAGGGGATGACTTACGGCCATAAGGAGGATAGTAAGACATGGTGATCTGAGCGGTCTTGTGTGAGGAACGCAGAAAGGGGAAATGTGAATCCCGAGAGACAAAATATGGAAAAAAAGAGTTCCTGGCCGTGCAAGGAGCAGAAACGCAGGAGAGCGGGGTTGCGGAGATATTGTACTTTGTATCACTCCGTAAGACGGAAGAGACAGAAACCTAGCAAGTCTTGGCAATTCGACCAGCCCGGTGCGGGAGTGAAGAGAGGATCGGATGTTGAAAAGACGTCGAACAGATGTAAGATACAGCCGCCTTCACCATTTATGGAGAAAAAATGCAGAAGCACCGTCCGCCAGCCCTATGGTCCCAAAAAGCAGGATCGTCGGACGGCCTCCGGGTCCATTGTGGCCGTGTGGCCGTGTGGCCGTGTGGCCGTGTAGTCTTGGCAGGACAAGTAGCAAATGAGCGTAAGCCGCTAACAGTTATAAATGACCAGAAATGACGATGCCGTCGCGGCTGTCTGTCTGCCTTGCTGTGGCGGAGCAGGCTGCCATACGAGCCCTGCCACGCCCTAGCGCAAGACACGAACCCACAATGCGTCAGATGTACAAGTACGAAAGCAATGCGGCACGTGCTGCTAGGGTGCCATGCGCCGAATAATGCAAGGGCAAGATACGACGATACACGTCTTTCGAAAGGTTGCACTGCACAGCATTCCAGCTGTTACCACACCTGGCCAGATTGGTCCAGACCGAATTCCAAGGGCAGGCAGGAGGCTGGGAATGCCGGGCTCCACATGTACCTGAATCAATATTGACCAATCAAAAGCTCCAAGTTTTGATCCACAAAAAACGTCAGCCAATCATACTCATTCCCAGCCCCCTGCAAGTATTTTAGCTTTTAGCACCTGTGCCGCGTACAGGCATCTGCGTCGCTATCCAGCCTCCTGTATTTCGATCCTGCAGCGATAAATAGCAAGCCAGGAGCTCGATTCTGCAACTACTCTATCCACGCAACTTGCACTCTTCAAGGTTTGATTGCCATTGCACATCCACCCCAAGCACACGCCGCACGGACGCAACTCCCTCTCCCCCCCCCCACGAGATGCAGTCGCATCGCCTGTCCAACCTCCTGGCAGCAGTTGTGGTCTTTTCTTCCCTCACGTCCACGTCTGCTCTTCCCTTTCTCTCCCAGCGCTCCTTCCAACCCGCACGTGCGGATGCACACGCCCTGGCACCACGGGCCACCTACTCTGTCGTCAACGTCGATGGCGGCGGCGGCAGTGGTAGCCCAGGAGGCGGTGGCGACGACGGCAGCAGCAGCCGCAGCAACACCGGCACCCCCTCCATCGTGACCACCACCGACGATATCTACATCGTTGTGACCACCACGGTAGCCGGCGTACCCGTCACGGTCACGGCCACGGCCACGGCCACGGCCACGACCACGGCCACGGCGGTCTTGATAACGACCGCAACAGACATTATCGACATCGAGGGTCCAACAAGCACAACCACAACCACGGCCACGACGACCGCGAGTCCACCGCTGCCTCTTCTGGTGTCGTCCCCGTCCTACTCTTCCTCCTCTTCTCCCTCCACAACCACTTCTTCCATCACATCTCCTACCATTACAACTTCTGCCACATCTTCTTCGTCCCCCTCTCCCATTTCCACTTTTTCCACTTCCTGCACATCATCGCCCACCCCAATCCCCACATCGCCCATCACCTCCCCCACTTTTGCTTCCTCCCCTACCCGAATCTACGACAATGGGTTGTGGCATACCACTTACTCATCGTGGAACGGTACTGCACAATATCATTTCCGCTGAGAGCCTTCCTTTCTTTCCAAACTTTCCTTCCCTTTCTTTCCAAACTTTCCTTTCCTTTCTTTCCAGACGTGGCCCTTTTTCCCCGGCTCTTTTTTCCCTTGTTTATTCTTTATTTTGCTTCGACGACTATACCCTCTCAGCGATTCACTTCCATGACAAGACATATCATACACATGAATACCATTAGTTACTTAGAAAATATTTGTCTTTTTCTCCATTTGTTGTTGACTGTTGTGCTGTGCTATGTCAACTCGTTTAAGAAACAGCATATCTTAGGAGTGCAATACCAAACAGAGCTCGGCAGACACTGGTATTGTAGTATTGCATTGTCAGCCAGACATCAGAAAACAAAACGAATTTATTCCCCTCCTTCCACTTCAATGCTATCGTCTTTGATCATTGTTGCCAAGGACCATCCCATGTTTCACCTCTTTTTTATCGGCAGGKTCTATCCATCTCACTTTCTCGTATCTCTGCATCTCCGTATACAAGTCTCAATACGCCACAAGAATTCCTTGTGGGCAAATGAACAACATTTGCACATCAACAAGGAGAAAAAAAAAAGAAGATAATAGACAAATGTTCTGGCTCGAACAGGGCATCACGTAAGGTACATGTGTTATATACCTGGACAACTATATAGTATGTATTCTCTAACATTAGCAAAGCGAAACGCCACTGGTGCAGTGGTAACAGCCAAATTTACTAAAATAAACATTGATCAAATCCATACTGTGCAACTCCCAAGTCAAAAAAAAGAAGCGATTACTAAAAACCATCCCTACAAGTAAACATCGCTAAAAGCATCACTAAAAAACATCCCTACGCGCGCTAAACCTTAAATATCCCTGCTAAGCAAGGCCATTATCCACTAAAACATCGCTAAACAATATCGCTACAAGTATCCTACAGCACACAACATCACTAAAACGAAGAACATCCTTAAAAATTCCAGCGACAAACAGCACTATAAAATATCATTAGAAACATCCTTACAGCACACAAACATCACTAAGAAGCGCAAAGCATCCTTAAAAAAATACAGCGGCAAATAACAACCACCATCGTCGCTACAAAGTATCGCTACAAGTATCCTTACAGAACCAAAAACAAAACATCACTAGAAGGAAATACAGCGACTATCATCACTACAAACATGGCTAAGAAAAAGAAAAGAAAAAGAATACAGCAACAAAAGCCAGCGGGAAACAACTAAAACATCCCTAAAAAACATCATTACAAAAAAAAAAAAAAAAAAAAAAAAAAAACACCTTTATTTTTTTTTTTACTTCTGCTTGCACATACACTTTACCTTGCACGTTCCTAGGATGTAGCTGGGTCGACTGTAAAGAGGCAGTGCATGTCTGCCCCGGGCGAGTTGATTAAAAAGTATCTTACATGCATAACGGTCGGGCAGGGATTATGAAGGAGCAAAAGTGTAAAAACCGAGATATTGGCCAAAGAGCCGTCAGCGTCCCACTAACACGTCGCATTTCGTATTCGTCGTATATGCACCGGGGTCAGAGAGGACCAAACTGATGAGAAATACAAAAATCCCCCAAAATCTAATTCCAGCGCCGGAACCTCCATCATCTTGTCGTAAAATACATGAGCAGAAACACCTGTAAACAGTTCCCCTCGTTGTGCGCGTACATCCGGCTCATAGCGCCTGCCCCGGCCGCCAGCTGGAGTCGTTGGGCTGGTAACGGGATGGTGGCAAGGACGATGGCCGCAGCAAGGCCGCCTCTGGCTTCTGCAGCACGGCCGCCTCGAAGCTGGGTGGGTTGCCGCGGGTGGCGACGGCACTACCAGCAGTCGCCGCCGTTGGTGGTGTGTGCTGGAGGTAGCTGATCGGGTCGTCCGGGTCGCCGAGGTCCGGCTCCTCGGGCGCGAGCTCGACGGGATCCAGCGGCATTGTTGGGCGCGCCAGAGGCGGCGGCTCGGCGACAGTAACCATAGGGGGGTTGGCCCCGGCCCCGGCCACGGCCACGGCCCCGGACCTGGCCCCTATCGCCGCTGCTTGCCGAGTTTTCCGCCTCCCGCGGATGTACAGGAGGGCCATGGCGGGGAGGAGAAGCACGAGGATGAAAGGGACTGTGATGATGAAGCGAAGAACGGCCCCGAGGTAGCCCCAGATAGTGCCGCCATTTTTTAAATGCTTTTGTGCGTAGATGAAGAGAACCGGGCACAAGAGAAGGGCGAAGATAAAGATGATGATCATGAGGGTGATGTGGTCGCTGGACATGTGGCGGGCTACCAGTTTGTGGTACTCGGCCGTGGTGGCAGCGCCCGCTGCGAGCGGGGCCATGTTGCTCGAAGACACTGACGAAGGAGAGGAGACAACAAGAAAAGAACAATGCTCGTACAAACGAGGGGGGGTAGCTCAATCAAAGAAGGGAAACGAGGGAAAGAAGAAGGGGCAAAAGAAAAGCAACGAACAAAAGAACAAAAGAACAAAAGAACAAAAAAAGGAAGAAAGACAGGCGAAACGAATTGCTACAGCAGAAAAGAAAGCCAGAGCTCGGTATGCCTTGGCCAAAGAAAGGCGTGCCGATGCCGGGCTAGGCCGTTCGCGGTCACCGACGGGAAGAACGGTACGGAATAGGGCATTCCAAGGACTCGGCATCTTTGGCATCGTGGCTGCCGGCGTGGCTGCGCGTTGGCAGTCGGGCTGTGGCAAGTTTGTCTCCAACGCATGGATTTCCTTGTTTTTTTTTCTTTGTGGGTAAGTTTTTCTTTTTGTTCATCTTATCTACGTTTCTTTTATATTTTCTTTTTTTTCGTTTTAAGTCATTTCTCCATCTCTATCCTGTATTCTTCGTCTTTCGGTCCCGGCTCACCGCAACGGCCGAGAACAGACTGTCGGCTGCCGACGGCCGGCGGTCGACGGCAGGACCCGTTCGCTGGAGGAGCCGAGACGACGCAGGGGCCAAAGCGAGGTGCGTGCTGCAAGAATGGATTGCTTGCTTGCTCGATGGCCGCCAGCCCCGGGCGCCACCGTTCGCAGGGACCGCCAGAAGGGACCCGTGTATGCATGTTCCAGAATGGTAGCGAGATGGCGTAGAGCAGGGGATGCAGAGAGAAGAGCAGAGCAGGACACCGGCAGAGCGGTCCATGCTGCGAGCGCCGTCATACAAAAACGGGACAGGGGGGAGGGGGGTTAAGACCAGCTGGGCTGCATGGCACCGGCGGTGAAGCATGCAGGAAATAGTAGTTGGCAAACAGAAGGGTCCAAAGCCCGGGCGGGGGGGGGGGGGTGTGTGTGAAAGGACGAAGCGAGAGAGACAAGAGGGAGATGAGAAGATATATACTTGTTTTGTCCCTGGGTGTGTGTTGTCTCTGTGTGTTGTTGTGATTGTCTGATCGGGTTGTCTGTCTTGCTGTCTGTCTGTTTGTCTGTCTTGGCCCGGCCGGGGTAAGCTGCTGCTGGTCTTAAAAGGTCTCGTCTGCCGGCCTCTTTGCCTCGTTTTGTCCCTTTGTGAGCAACCGTTCCGTCGTCGTTCGCCCCTTTGCCTCTGCTATGGATTCTCCAGACCACCATCCTGGCCACACCCGGCCTGCTGCTGTCCACCACCACGACGACACAGACGACGACGCCAGCGCCACGTCCAGCGCATCCGGCGATGCCGTGCAGAAGCTTCCCTACTCGCGGTGCCGCTGCATTGCCCTCGTGGCCACTGTGACCGGTGCCAGTGTTTTGAACGTACGTTTCTTCTGCTTTGTTCTTTGCATCCTTCACCCCTCCGCCTACCCTGCTGATACCCATCCCCCACCCCACTCAACAGACCCTCTACGCCCAGGCCGTGGTGATCCTGCTGCCCAGCATCGGCCGCGACCTGCGCGTGCCCGACGCGCGGCTGCAGTGGATCGTGTCGGCGTACGCGCTGCCCTTTGGCTGCTTTCTGCTGCTCTGGGGCCGCATCGCCGACGTGTTCAGCAAGAAGGCGCTGTTCGTGGCGGGCTCGGCCTGGGTCACGCTGGCCACGGTGGCCAACCCGTTTGTGCCCGGCGAGGTGGCCTTTGCCGTGCTGCGCGGGCTGCAGGGGCTGGGCGCGGCCGCGACGGTCCCGACGGCCGTGGGCATCTTGGGCACGACGTTTGCGCCGGGAACGCGCGCGCAGACTTACGCGTTTGCGGCCTACGGCGCCGGCGCGCCGCTGGGCAGCGTGCTGGGGACCGTGGTGGCGGGCGTCGTGGCCGCCGCGGCCGGCTGGCGCTGGGTGTTTGGCGTGCTGGCGCTGCTGAGCGGGCTGTTGACCGTGGCAGGGTACTTTGCGCTGCCGGCCGAGGCGTCGTCGTCGTCGTCGTCGTTCACCACCGCCATCCGCTCCGTCGACTGGCTCGGCGCCGCAGCCGTCACGCTCGGCCTCGTCGGTCTGCTGTTCGCCCTGACCGAGGGCAACGCCGTCGGCTGGGACACGCCCTGGGTCGGCGCCCTGCTGGGCCTGTCGCTGCTGCTGCTGGCCGCGTTTGGCCTGTGGCAGCACTGGCTGGCCCGCCCGGCCCACGACGCCGCCGCCCGCCCGGCCCGGGCATGGCCTCCCCCGCCGCTCCTGCGCCTCGCCGTCTTTGGTGGCCGCGCCGGCCGCCGCTTCGCCGCCGCCCTCCTGTTCATGGCCCTCTTCTGCGGCGCCTTCAACGGCTTCCTCGTCTACGCCACCTACCTCTACCAGACCTACCTCGGCCTCGCCCCGCTGCCCACCACCCTGCGGTTCTTGCCCACCGGCGTCGGCGGCCTGCTGACCTGCGCCGCCGTCGCCCGCCTGCTGCACCGCGTGCCCACGGCCGCCCTGCTGCTGGTCGCCAGCCTCGCCGTCGCCGCCGCCAGCCTGCTGCTCGTCGCCCTGCCCGTGCTCGACCCGGCCCGCGTGCCCTACGCCGCCTGCGCCCTGTGGGCCATGCTGCTGTCCGTCGTCGGCGCCGACACCGCCTGGCCCGCGCTGACCCTGTGGGTGGCTCGTGCCCTGCCGCCCGCCCACCAGGCCCTCGGCGGCGCCCTCGTCAACATGGCCGCCCAGCTCGGCCGCGCCCTCGGCCTGGCCGCCGCCACCGCCATCCAGGCCGCCGCCATGGCCCGTGCCCGCAGCAGCAACAACAACAACAACAGCGGCGGCGGCAGTGTTGCCCGCGCTCACGACCCGGCCACCCTGCACGGCCTGCGCGCCGCCTCCTGGTTCCACGTCGGCCTCGGGGCCGCCTGCGCCCTGCTCGCTGCCATGGCCTTCCGTGGCGCCGACACCGCCGGCCATGCTAAGATGGTGCAAGCCACGGACGAGGAAAAGGCCGAGGGGGCGTGATGCATATCTGCATTCTTTGGTTTCTTTTTCCTTTTTTCTTTTTCTTCTTCTTCTTCTTTTCCTATTTCTTTATCTTTTTTTTTTTTTTCTTTTCTTTTCTTTTCATTTCCTTTTTCCTTGCTCTCTTCTCTAGACCGACAACGGCTCATCGTCACTCGATGCAGAAAGCTTTGTCTCAATTTATTTTGAGTCTCTTTATTTTCAGTTGTGTTCTTCCTTTCTCTCAGCTGTCTTACCCTGTCCCCTGGTCCATTGTCTTGCCCCTGTGCCACCAGACCACCATGCTCAACCTGCTCCCCTGCCCCCCCTCCCGTCACCTCGTTTGTTGTAATATCCCAGCCAGCCACATCTCGCTTGCATGCTCGCATCGATGGCAGCGCCGCACCGCATCGCATGCGTCGTCTGCGCCCCTGCCAGCGCCCCCTTCGACGTCCGTCATCGGTCGGTGTGGTGCCGAGGGAGATTGTGCACCCTCCTCTGTAACGTGCACCCTCCTCTGTAACGCAAGTACTGTGTAGCGAGGGCCGGTCGGACAAAAGAGGTTACGTGCTACTGAACGAGAACCGTCACACTTCAGAGTTCTTTTTGTCTCTATTCTCTGCCTGCTGCCCCCCCCCCCCCCCCTTCTGCACCCGTCACACAGTCCCGTTCTGTCTACTGCTCCGACTCCCCCGGTCGTGACGACGGCAGTGGTGTCCGCGCATCGCTGACCGGACTGGCCAGCATCCCAAACGTGCCGCTGCTGAGCCGTGCAAAGCCGTCGCCGTCGTCGCCACTGCCCCCCTCCCCCCGTCCCCGTGCGGGAGAGATCGACAGCCTGCGGCCAGCCGGCGTCCGGCCACGCCGGCCGGCGGCAGCAGGCGGTGGCGGCAGCAGCAACAGCAGCCGCAGCTGCTGCGGCGGCGGCAGCGGTGGGATCGGCTGCTCGACGGCCGTGTCCACCACCGCCTCGTCCAGCCCGTCGTCGGTGCCGCTGCGCAGCGTCCACCGCGACCATCGCGACCACCGCGTCGTCGACGGCCGGCTCGCGCTCGTGGTCGGCGTGTACAGACTGCGGGCGTCCGCCACCGCGCCGCCGCGCAGCGCCTCCGCGTCGTCGTCTGTGCCGTCCCGACTGCTGCTCCCGCTGCCGCCGTCCCCGCTCGGCGCCCGGAGAAAGCGCGACAGCCGCTCCAGCCAGCTCGTCCGCCGGACGTCGTTAGCGATGCCCACCCTAAACACCTTGTCGTCGTCGACCGTCTTGCCGTCGTCATCGTCGTCGTCGTCCAAGTCGTTGGCACGCTTGACCGCAGACCCCCCTAGCTCGGCCATGGGCGCCGCATGCCGGGTCCTGGGGTTGAGGGCCTCTTCCCGCTGTCGAATTTGTTTTTCTTTGTCGCTGCCCTCGTCACCGTCTGCATCCGACGGCTGCCCCACTGCCTCTGTCCTCGGAGGTGGCACCATCGACCGCCGTCGCCGCCGCCATGCCTCCAGCTCCGGGTCCAAAATGGCGCTGCCGTGCCTGCTGCGGCCACCAAATGGCCAGGCTGCCGGCCACCAGCCCTGAGCCCGTGCCCGCCACCGCCCCACCACCGGCACGACACGGCAATGCAGTTGTGCAAGCCGCGACGGCTGGGTACGGACCCAGGCACCCGTGCCGATAGCCGTGAACCCACTGTCCGGGCCGCTGTCCAGCTCGCTGGCATCTCGGGGTCGGGGGCCTTGCTGGTCTTCCACGTCGCGGGAGCAGGTGCTTTGCTGCTGCCACTGCTGCCGATGCTGCCGCTGCTGCCGCCTCTGCCGGCGGCGCACGGAAAAGAAAAAGAGGGCGAGCCCGCTGGCCACAATGCCTACGAAGCTGACGACAACCAGCGCAATCACAAACCGATGCACAGACGGCGTCGCTGCAGCCTTAGCACCGTGTGCCGCCGCAGTCGTTGACGCGGCGGCTGTACTGGCGGCGAGACTGCTGCTGCTACTTGTTTCCTGAGTCGCGGTCGTGGTAGAGAAAACTAAGGACAGATGGTGATCCACGCTCACGCGCGTGCTCTGAGCCGTTGCTGTAATAGGACTGGCCACGAACGTCGTCGGTATGGGCCGCGTAGACACTGCTGTCATCTTGCCGCCGGCCGGCTGCATTTGCGTGCTCGCCGTGGCGTCGCCATCGTCATTGTCATCGTCATCGTCGTCGTCGTCGTCGTCGTCGTCACCATCGGTGCTGCTGCTGCTGCCGGTCAACCTGGGGATGGGCACGGCCGTGGACGATGGCGCCAAAGCAGAGGATGTGTCTGGCGTTGTCGTCGTCGCCGTCGTGGGCGATGCAAGCGTCAGACCGGGAGTCAGCGGGTGAGTGGCCAGGTTCGCAAGGTCGCCGTCGCGCCAGCGGATCTGCAGGGCCGGGCCAACGGTGACAATGGCGCTCTTATCAGCGGTGTCGGTGCGGCTGACGCCCCAGACACCGCCGCGGAAATCGGTCGTATCGGACGTACACGTGTGGCCGCTGGAGAGGTCAGAGGAGCAACGAGAAGACCAAAGGGAAAGAAAACATACCTCGGAACACACCAGGCGGCCGTCTCGCCGTCAGTGACCGCCGGAAAGTCCTCAGCTGTCCGGGTCTCGGACGCGACGAGGCAGCTCGTGCCGACGGCAAAACCGTCCGGGCAGATAGCCGGCGAGTAGAACTGGAAGCCCCGACCAGCCAGGTTGGCGCTCCAAGACGGCGGGTCACAGGTGGCCGGGCCTGGACTGGGAAAGGACGGGAACTGCGATGGCAGCCGTGTGGTGGCCACGAGCCAGCTCGTCGAGCAGGGCGGCGTGAAGACGGTGGTGAGCGCCGCCAGAGGAGCGGTGATGTGGAGGGGGATGGCCATGGATGTGTTTTGCCAAACAAGAGAAGAGAGAGATCAGGTGGTGCGGATCGCCATCCGTGGGGCGATGGGGAAAAAAAAAATCAAGAAAGAAGAAGTCAGAACGGCCATCGAAAGAAAACAAGACGGGAGACATCACGACAAAGCTGGCCCAGGGCTGTGGGAGCTTGGAAACACAGCCCCGGGCAGCGTCTGTGAACGGAGAAGCGGACCAGACCACCAGGAGCAGCATCCAAGGCGTTTCACATGGTCTGGGTCGGGGCCGAAGGCATCGTGATTCGAGGGATGCTGGGAGCACGGTTCAGCGTGCTCCGTACTGCGTAGGATCTAGACGGGGCCATGACGGGGTCACAACAGGGTCACATCGAAACAAGGGTAAAGGACGAGTATAATCAGGATAAAGTAGAGACAAAACAAAGGAAATAGAATAAAAAACGACCTTGACAGGCCTTGGCCACCTCCAATCCCGTTTCAGGAGTCGTCTTTTCGTCGCTGTCAGACACAAGACGTAGGATCTTCGGCCCAGGGGCGTGGATGTGACAGACAAATGCTGGGCAGCGCCGTTTCAGTCGTCTCAGGCCGTGGGCGGGCAAAAGGTTCGACCGACCGTCCGTCGTTCGAGTCGCGAACATGTGCTCCGTGGATGGAGATGCAACGGGAAGTGTCGATGCTCAATGACGCAGCAGGCTAAATTTAGGGTTGCCCGCTATTCATTCACGCTATTCGCGCTATTCGCGCTATTCACGCTACAACAACCACCGGAAGCCCCACCAGCGACCGCCACCAAATCGCACAGCACAAACGCAGCACGGCAGAACCGCGTCCTCGTCGTGTCAAGCCACACGACCTCTCTCTCTTCTTGCGGCACGCAAGCACCAGACCTGGTCATGGGCGACCGCGCGTCCTACGAGGAGCATTTCTTCCACCACGACTGGAAGACGGTGCGTACAGGATGAAGCGGCAGGGCACAGCACAAGCAAGGACAGCAGGGGGGCGGGGGGACAAGCAGGGACACAGCACACACACAGACGCAAGAGAGCAGCAGCTAATGCCATCAGGGCCCCCCGTCCCGGAAAATTACCGACGCCTGCCACTGGTGCCAGATACGGCTGTTCCCCAACCACGACCGCTTCCCCATCACGATTGTCAACAAGACGGGCGATGGCGCCCAGTTCCCGGCCTGCTTCCGCTTCATCACCAAGTCGATCCTGACGCCCGGTGTCGAGGCCGCTGAGGCTAGTTTCCGCAGCGGCTGCTCGTGCGAATCGGGCGAGGCCTGCAAGTACGACGGATGCGCCTGTCTCGAGGACATGGACTGGGATGAGGAGGAGGAGGGGGGGGACGGGGAGGACGAGGCGGAGGAGGCGGCGGCGGGAGACAAGACACGCGAGGGCAACGGTGGGAATGGCAGCAGCGAGAGCGAGAGCGGGAGCGAAAACATTGGTCCCCGCAAGCAGCCGCGCCGGCGCCGGCGCCGTCGGCCCAAGTTTGCGTACCACAGCCGGGGTCCGCGGGCCGGGCTGCTGCGCGGGCGGTACTTGGACAGCCGCGACCCGATCTACGAGTGCCACGAGGGCTGTGCGTGCCTAGAAGGGACAGGGGCCGCGGCGGCCGAGCCCTGTGCCAACCGCGTGGTCGAGCGCGGGCGCCAGATCCCGCTGGAGATCTTCCGCACGACGGACCGCGGCTGGGGCGTGCGGGCGCTGCAGGACCTGGAGCGCGGGCAGTTTGTCGACCGGTACGTGGGCGAGGTGCTGACGGCGCGCGAGGCCACGCGGCGGCGTGCGGCGGCGTCCATGGCGCGGCGCAAGGACGTCTACCTCTTTGCGCTCGACAAGTTCTCGGACGCGCACTCGCTCGACCAGCGCCTGGCCGGCCCGCCGCTCGAGGTCGACGGCGAGTTCCGCTCGGGACCCTCGCGCTTCATCAACCACTCGTGCAACCCCAACCTGCGCATCTTTGCCCGCGTCGGCGACCACGCCGACAAGCACATCCACGACCTCGCCTTCTTCACCGTCCGGCCCATCCTCGCCGGCGAGGAGCTGACCTTTGACTACACCGGCGGCAGCAACGACACCCAGCTGGCCGACGACGCCCACCGCCGCGTCGACGGCATGGCGCGCTGCTTGTGCGGCAGTGCCAACTGCCGGGGGTTTTTGTGGTAGGCGCGGGGGGGAAGGGATCGAACAGAATCACACAGATCAAATCGAGAAATGGACGCAATACCCCACCCACAGCCAATCACATGCTCCAGTCACTAGGTGGCCTGACCAATCCGCTTTCGGACCGTCCCCGCACCGCGCCAACAACATCCTGCGAGCCACCACTCCCTCCGCCCCTCGGCGTCCAGCCGCATTCCTGCCGCCCCGACCGCATCCTTTCGCCCCTGTCTATCTCCCACCAGTATCCTACGGCGTAAGACTCCCACGGTGCAGCTGTGGATGCAGTGGCTGCGGTGGACAACCGCTTCGTCTTCTTTTTCGAACGTCCGCCTGTCTTGCTTGACCAGTCACCTGCTGTTGTCCTCTCTGATCACTCCTCTCCGTCACCTGCTATTCTGCTCTGTTTCTCTTCTCTTATTCTGTGCGCTGCGGGGAGCCCAGCATGCTCTAGGGCGCCATACGCTGTACTCTATCAACATGGTCTGTTCTCCCATTCTTCCTCTTCCTCCTCCCTGCTCTATCGACTCTTGGCTAACCTGCCCCAGGGCTGCTGCCTTTCCCACCCTGAAGGGCCCAACGCGCCCTACCCGGGCGGTGCAGCCTCCGCCTCAGAGCGCGCCATCACCGCTCCGTCTGTCGGTGGCCGTTCTTCTTTTGTTTCGGGCCCGGTATCGGCGCCGCCCGCACCGGCTGCCGCCTATGCCCCCAATAGCGATGATAGTGACGCCACCATTGCCTCTGCCTCATCCATTACGGCCGCCGTGCGCAGCCAGCCGCGCGCGGCCCAGTTGCCGGCCGTGCCCTTTGCCGCCGCATCGGCACCGGGCGGCGGCGGCGGAGGCGGCGGCGGTAGGCCCGCAAGCCACCCGTCGTCGTCGTCTGCCGCCGTGCACCCGCTCGCGCAGCACATCAACAAGCCACTGGGCCGCCCGCGCCGCTGGAGCGCACGGAACCACCTGTGGTCCCGCCAGTCCATCGACCGCGAGCGCGTCGACTTCTTCGACACGCGCGTGACCGGCCGCATCGAGATCTGGCAGACGCTGCGCGTCGTCCTGGAACTGCAGTGGGAGGCGGAGCGCGCGGCAGCGGCGGCGGCGGCGGGGCCGGTGACTGGCGCGACCGACAACCACGCAAAAGACGAAGCCCGCGCCACGGCGCAGACGATCCTCGACGCGGCCGCCATCACGCTACCGGCGGGCGATCTCGCCCAGGGTGCCTACGATGTCTTTGGCAACTTTTACGCCTTGCCGGCCTGGATCGTTTCAGACCCGACAAACCTGCTGGAGCGTGAACCGGAGGAGGAGGACGACGACGACGATGACAGCGACGAAAGCAAAGACGAGGACGAGGACGCGGACCGAGACGGGGACGACGAAGGCGAGGACAGTGACCCGAAGATGGCGCTCAAAAAATGGCAGCGTCGCCGTCGCAGCGGCCACGTGGACGTTGCCGCCGACGTCGACGGCAGCGACACGCTGTCGTCCAGCAGCAGCGACGAAGATGACGATGCCGACCACCAGGATCTCGCCCACCGCCGCCGCCGCGAAGAAAAGGGCAAGGCCGTCCTGCCGGCTGCCGGCGCTGCCGATGCCGCCGACCACGACGACGACGCCTCCTCGCACCGCCACCACCACCACCACCACCACCGCCGCCGCCGCCCCGTCACCGTCACCCTGCGCGCCCGCCTCAGCCTGACCGGCCGCGACGTGGTCCTGCGCGTGGGCCGCGACGCGAGCATGCGCACCATCGCGCACCAGATTGCTGAGCGGGCCAAGGTGCGTCGTTCCCACACACGCTGGCTTGGAGGCATATGTGCGTCTTTTTTGGGGGGGGGCTCCTGTCACTAACCAAACAACCAGCTGCCGCCCACGAACCGCATCCGCATCGCGTACATGGGCCGCATCCTCAAGGAGGGCCACTCGCTGCCGGCGCAGGGCTGGCAGGAGGGCCACGTCGTGAACGCGCTGGTGTTTGAGGTGCCCAGTGATGATTGAAGTGTTTTGTTTTTTGTCTGTGTTCTTTTTTGCCCTACAATACCCCCTGGTCGCATGTTTTTCACGATACGCTATGAATGCTTTTTCTTTTTTCGTTTCCCCATTCGGCGTTCCTTTTTGCATAATCTTTTCTTGGTTGCTTCTTTTCTTGACAACCGCCCTACTACACATATTTGCCGCTTACATGCCTTGCAATAGTATTGGACATATGTTCATTTTCCTATCTGTATAACGGTTCTAGCCTCCGGCATATCCGTGAACACGTCTTCTCTTTTTTTTTGTAGCCGTCCCCCGTATACTGTGCAAAACCTTTCCAATCTTCCAGAGGAAAGACAGGAAGACACAGAATGAAGAAAGCAGAACAAAACTTGGGCAGCAATGGAAACGGAAAACGGAGACGAAGTAAAACTATCCCCCCCATCGCGCAAGCTAAACAAAATCAAAAACACCCTCAAGCCACGACGCCAATCTTGCTCGAGCCCAAGCTCAGCGCCAGACCCTGTGACCGACTGCGTATCCGCACGAAGCCCGTGATCGGGCCGTTCTCGCCGTCCTGCTCGATGCTCAAGTTCGCCAGTGCATCCTCGCCTGTTGCTGTTAGCGGTCTGACATTCGATAGGAAAGGGGCCAGAGGAAAACTCACCAAACACACTCCGCGCGTACAGGTTCGCGCTCAGGAACTGGCAGTCGCCCTTCAGCGCTGCCTCCGGCGTCAGGCAATTCATATTCGTCGCCTTCATCATGCTCTCCAGGAACGCCCGCAGCGACGGCGCCTTGCTGTCAATGTTGACCTTGTTCTCCCACTCAAACTCCGTCCACATCGACCGGAATTGTGTCTCCGTGCACGTGGCCGGCTGAATGTAGTCCATAATGTCCACGTGCAGGTCGTTGAGGATCACCACGTTCGTGTCCGTCGAGTGCGCCCCGTCGTACACCACGTTGCCGAAAATCACGCCTGTGTCCGTGCTCGACACCTTGATCGTGCACTGCACGTTGTGGAAGTCGTGTGGGCCCAGGTTCTGCGTCGTCGGCCGCTCCACCACCTTGAGGTCGCCCAGAGTCGCAAACTCCACCGACAGGTTCTGCAGCGTGTCCGTCGTCTGGTTCACCAGCAGCACATCCAGCACAATGTCGAACTGGTGCACCTTGACGTACGCCTCCGCGTACACCGGGTCCGAGAACCCTGTCAGCTGCACCACCCGCGACAGCTTGCTCGACAGATCTTCTGTCCCGCTCGCGTCGCCGCCTGTCGCCCGTTCCAGGTCCGCCTCCGCCAGGTCCGCCCCATCCAGCGTGTTCTTCTTGCTCAGCTGCCGGATCGAGACCACATCGTCCACCTGGATAGCCGTCTTGGCCTTCTCGTCCGCCTCCTTCGCCGCCCGCTTCTTCTCTTCTGTCACCACCATGGTCCGGAACGCCTTGCGCGTGTCGTCCAGGAACACTGTCTCCAGCTCCTTGTGCTCGCTGAACTCCGATAGGCTGCGCACCGACGTCATGATCCGATCAATTGAGTCCTCGTCGATCGGCGCCTTGACAAACGCCGACTGGCCCACCCGCACAATCGAGATCATGATCAGCATCGCCTCCGCGCGCAGCGCGTTGGTGCGCTCCGCATCCGACGAAATCTCCGAATGCCGCATCACCAGCTTGGTCAGTGTCGCTGACAGCACTGTTGCCAGGTAGTAGTCGCCATCGAGGATCATCTGCCGCAGCGGCGGCTTCTGCGCCGCCTTGACAGCATCCAACCGTGCCTGCGCTGCCGACGTCTGGCTCGTCAGGGCCGTCTCTGTGGCATAGGTGCCATCAGCCAGCACGCGCCGCGAGCCCGTTGGTGCCGAAGGTTTGTGGTGGCCGTTGACCTTTTCGGTCTCGTCGCGGTCCTTGCCCTCGCTGTTGTCGTCGTGGTGGTCCAGCAGTCGCTGCTCCGAAGCCAGAATGGGAATCTCGCCCAGGCTGGCACGGATGCGCTTCCACGCCTCGCGGATGTCGCCCTCGTTCAGCGAGTACTCGCCGATGATCCACATGATACCGCGGTAGACCTTGCCCGCACGCACTTCGCTAAGCGTCTCCACCAGTTTCCGAACAATCGTAGGCCGCAGCTGCGGGAACTTCTCCACAACCTCCTTGACAAAGTTGATGACGTCGACAGCCGAGGCGTTGTTGAAGTCCGCGACAAAGTCCATCAGCAGGTCGACCACGCTTGCAGCCACCTCGGAGAACTTGATGGCGCATTGATGGATCGAGTGGATCAGCAACTGGCGGTATTCAGCATTCTTCTCGTACTCGTGGTCGACCGTCTTCGACAGCTCTTTCTTCAGGAGCAGCACGACCTCCTCGACATTCTTGCTCGACACCATCTCGAGGCCAATGTCCAGGGCCTTCCGCCGCACGTCAATGTCCGGGCTGGGCAGCACGCGCAGGACCTCCATGACCAGGTCATCCAGCACGCCCGGGTTCTTTCGCCGCAGCTGATCCACGCGGTCGAGAACGATAAGCTTCACGTTGTTGTCAGCTTCTTTGATGCTCAGTTCGATGAACTTGCCGGCCGCGGCCTTGACCGCTACCGGATTGCTTGTCAGGGCTGTGAGAGACGAGGCGGCCTCGTACACGACGGTCGAGGTGCTGGCTTCGAGAAGGTCAAAGATCAGACGGAGGTAGCGGGCCTAGTGAGTCAGTACGGCGAGTCCCTCTTTCTAGCCGGAGCCTGTCTGTCGGATGGACTCTTCCATACCTTGTTTTGCGAGTTTTGCACGGCATCTTTCCGAATGAATTCAATCTCGGCGAGCTGTAGCAGCTCTTCCGCGTTTGGGACGCTATCAAAGACGGTCGTCAGATAGGCCAGAGCACCTTCATGGCTAATGCTGGAAAGGGCAGCAAAGCCGTTGCGCTTGCAGGTAGGGTCGCTTTCGTTGACAATGAAGGCGGACAGCAGGTCAGCGGCATCGGGGATGAGCGTGGGCGAGTGTTGGAAGATGGACGCAATGGCGAACACGGCGTTCTTGCGCACGTAGGCGTGCCGGTGTTCGAGGCACGACCGTGCCGAGGACAGAAGCGGCTCGATAAGCTCCGGCTCACGCAGCTTGCAGAGGAAGCGCAGCGTGTTGCCTCGAATGTACTCGTTGGCGTGCTGAAGGTCATTGCGAATGCCGTTGCTGAAGGTGTGGGTTAGAAAAGACGCGTCCAATCCTTCTAATTTTGCGAATCGGAGACATAACACACCAAACCAGGATCATCTCCTGCTTGAGCTTGCCGCTGGCGTCCAGCTTGGGGCAGATCTCGTAATAAAAGTACAACAGCTTCTTGAGCGGCTTCGACTTGGACGGCATGACGAAACGGATGATGTGCATCAAGATACCGGGAAGCGGATCGCCGTTCAGCATGATGGTTAGGATGCGCTTCATCGTCTCTTGTTTAGACTCGTCGGTGCCCTTCTCCAGCTGGTTCTTGAGGTCGTTGAGGGTGGGCACGTCGGCAGCATTGTCCTGGTGGACAAGGCTGTACGCGCCATCGAGGAAGGTAGACATGGTGGGCGAGTTCTCAAAGGAAATGTGTATCTCGGTCGGCCAACCGTAGGCTTTGTTGTTGTTTTTGTGCCTCCGTCTGTTGTTTCTAGTCGTTTGGGGGCCCCTCAAGAGATGCCAACGAATTGACGGTCAGGACACAGCAGACGCGTTTTGTCCTGTGTTCTCTCAATCTGCTTATCCGCCCGCCGTTAAAAAGAGCCTCTGCCGAGCAGGCGTGACGAAAAGATAGGCGGTCGAGGTTGTGCGGTCGAGGAGAGGGGAGAGGGGAGGGGTGCGTGGTCGTGAAGAGAGCGGAGTTCGGTTCTCCCCCTGGCGATGAGAACAGCGTGCCAAATTGAGCCCTAGCAATCCGGGCCCTCCTGTAATTGGGCGGTGAGCTGGGGGCCAGGTGGCAGTAATACTACTTAAAATGTCACGTGAAACATGGGCCATAGATGTGGGGCGTCGCGTCGCAGGGAAGGAGAAAAGCAACTGGGAAGCTCGAAGCAAGTATTCCGACCGACTCGTCGAAACACCCTACGAGGCAAGATGGCAGCCTCCAGTGAGCAGTTTTACCTTCGGTACTAGTATGTTTATGCCTTTTATGAGGGTTCGGAAATCTGCTAACGCTTGCCCAGCTCCGGCCATTCAGGGCGGTTCGGCCACGAGTTTTTGGGTTTGTTTTGACAACGTCGACGTGGAGCGCAAGGCAAACTGGGCGAGCCTGCTTGCTGACAGGAGTTGCAGAGTTTGACTTTCGAGTGGTTGGAGACGGCCGCAGTGCCATTGCCCGTTATGCGAACAACTCCAACTACCGCAACGACAGCCTCATCCGGAAAGAGAGTGAGTCCGGGAACGGAGAAGCAGAAAAGCAGGCGCAGAAAGAGCTGACCAGGGTGCCGCACAGTGTATGTCAGCTCTCTTATGATTGAGGAGATCAAGCGGATAGTCAAGCTTAGCGAAATCACCAAGTGCGTGCGACCTCTCGACCCTACCTACCTACGGCCCCGTGCTTATCTCTCCTTCTGGGCATTACCGTGTATCAGTACGCTGACACCCCCACAGAGAAGACCACGCAAAGTGGCCGAAGAAGAATAAGGATGGACGGCAGGAGCTTGAACTGCGGATTGGCAACGAGCACATTACGTTCGAGGTACGAGCGAATGCCGGTCAGTACAGGCAGTGCTAGAGGCGGTCGCTAACAACTGTTTGCAACAGACCGCTAAGATAGGATCGCTCGTGGATGTAACGGAGTCGGCCGACCCAGAAGGCCTGCGCGTCTTCTACTACTTGGTGCAGGACCTCAAAGCGCTCGTGTTCAGCTTGATCTCGCTGCACTTCAAGATCAAGCCGATCTAAGGGCACCCCGCGGTGCGGTGTGCGCGGGACTGCGGAAAGGAAGATACCGCTGTGCGCTGGTGCCGTGCCAAATAGGGAGCACACGGGCACGGACCGGTATGCGCGCGGCGGATATGTTGTCGTCGCAGAAGCGACGAGTCGGTGCCTCAATTCGAGGCTGTTATACACGGAGTTGAGCCGCAACACACGGAGTGTCGGCATGGAGGCTCTAGGCGCAAAGGCTAGGGTGATTGAAATAACGTATCTTACAAGGTCAAAACATAAATCGTGTCGAAGGACGGCAGCGCAGTAGGACGGCAGCGCAGTAGGAAGGCTCCGTCTGGCATCGACACCGACCACCGTTTTGCTCCATAAACGGACCGTCGTCGACTCCGCTCTCCACCAGCGGACAACCGTGCTGGAACATTCCCCACTTTTATCAGCTCGCCCATTGTGGCAAAGTTCCGTTTTTCTGCCGAACCCTCCTGCCGATCAAGAAGTCTTCTGTTGCTCGTTTCGCCTTTCTGGCGATAGCTTCAAAGAGTTGTAAGATACATCCATTGTACTCATCGGTGCATTTGTCCCCTTTTGTTCCATATCCTTGTCTTTTCCTTGGCTTTGCACTCTTCGTCGTCCTTTCTTCCCCTTATCCATACCCTGTATCTCTAGCGCCGTTCTGGGCCAGCATTCGCTCCGTTTCCATTGAGCAGAACCACACCGCCCAGTTGACCCGTTGAATCACGCCTTCTCGTTCCGCGGCCATTGCCTTTCCGAGTTTGGGCACCCTACGGCGGCCTCTACGCCTTTACATCCATTCCCTCTTGCTTCCACAGCGCCGCCGCGACAGAATCTGTCCGATCGCATCGACATCGACCACACCCGTCTGCGGACTTGTTGGGCTTCTGCTCAGCCGACATTGCCAACCACCGCCACCGATCATCCTCCTCCCACCGAACCGTGCGTAATCCTCATCTGGTCCTTTCCAGCCTCGCCTTATCGCATATCCTTGTATTTCCGTCACCCACAATGCCCACTCCATCCACCCGCGAAGAACCCGACTCTGCGACCTTCAACTCGACATGTCCTGACGAACAATTGCCCCGTGTTCCACCAGACTGGGCACGACACCGAATGCCGACATACGAGGAGATTGCAGAAGAAGACACCGGTGCCGCCACCAGTGGAAGCAGAAGTGGGACCGCGACCGCGACCGCGACCGCGACCGGGATCGGAGCCGGAACTGGTGCCGGAACCGGTGCCGGAGCCGAAACCAGAGGCGCTGCCGGGAGCGGGAGCGGGGGTGCTGCGACAGCGGTCGACGAAATACATTCGTCAACCACGGCATTGGAGGCACACCCGACCAGCGGGATGGAGGACGGCGAGGACACGAAACAATCCGACACTGACGACAACATGGCCGAAGGCTCTTCGGCCCCTCCGGAGCCTGCCAGCCAAGCGCGCGACACGCCCCTTGCCCGCAGTAGCCGCAGCCGCAGCGCCGGCTTACGGTCGGGCAGGCATGACGCTGCGCTTGAACGCTGGGAACCCTTGGGCGTCAACCAGGCGCTACGGCGACAGCTCAACGCTGCGACCCTCGCGGGCTACACCGGCCGGCGGGCACCGGCAGCGGACAGCGCGCCAGCCCTGCCCGCCATGACCACAGAAGACCAGTATGCGTTTGACGAGCTGTCTTGGGTCGACGACCAGTCGATGTACCTAGGCTGCGATGCGACGAGCTACAGAGTGCGTATTCATGCAACCTCACCCGCCCCGGCCCGACCTGCTGCCGCATGATCCACGGCTGTTGAAGGAGCTAACCTATATGTCTTTCCAGGTCATTCCCACGACGCCGTCTACCTATCTCCGGCCAGGAAGTCGATTTGAAGGCACACAGCAGTCGGAGCGGCAACGATATGACGTCCAGGTCGAGATAAAGCATGTTGATCTACGAGAGTCTTTCCTCTGCGGGTATTTGCGTATACAAGGTAAGAGACAAAGCCGCACGACATCGCACGGCGAGATGCCGTGCGTTCTGCTCTTCCGCTTTGTTTTCGTCTGGCTAACATACTATGCGACAGGTCTCACCGACGACCACCCTACCCTCACGACGTATTTTGAAGGCGAGATCATCGGATCCAAGTACGGTTTCAACACGAAGCACGCATCCTGGGGCGCCAACGACCGCATTGACATGTCGCATTGGGCCAAGTTTCCGGCGTTCCGGCAGTTTACGAAGCAAGCCAAGAAGGGCAACTTTATGATCAAAGAGCACCTCCAGAAGGAGAATATTTTCATGCGGTGGAAGGAGCATTTCCTGGTGCCTGACCACCGCGTGCGAACGATCCACGGTGCTAGTTTCGAGGGGTTCTACTACATCTGCTTCAACCAGGTGGAGGGCGTTGTGCATGGCATCTACTTCCACTCCAAGAGCGAAAAGTAAGACGCTGCACATTGTTTGGTGTTTAGGGGAAAATCGGAGGCTAACAAGTGGTTATAGGTTCCAACAGCTCGAGTTGAAGCACGTCAACAACCGCGGCTGCATGAGTGCGGTGGAATTCCGGTGAGGGCAGTGAAAAGAAGGTCCTTGGCAATCTCGAATCCCCGTCCCCCCCTCCACCAAGACGACGACGAATCGCGAACGCAAGAGACTTGTCCTGCCATTTAGCACCAGCAGTGCACAGTACAGTACACGTCACTCCTGGGACGGTCGCTTGTTCTTGGTATTCTTATGTGGAAAGACGTAAACAAAGTGAATGTGAACGGCGCAATGGACGAAGCGATGTGTTTTTTTTTTCTTTTTTTCGTCCTTCTTTTTCTGGAAGTACACTTTTCCAATTGCCGTCCGTGTGGTCATGGCTGTGTTGGGCTTATTATTCTACTGTTATTGCTGGGCATGCGAGCATTCTGTTTTATTTGTTTTTGCTGTTTTTCGTGTTTGTACCGAGAATGATGAAATGTATTACCCAACACAACCAGATCACAAAAGCAATGGAGCAAATGGTCTTTGTTTTGTTTGATTTATGGCTGCGCCTTGCTTACCGCGCTTGTCACCTAGGCAACGCAGTCTGTTCTGGCGGATCTGGCAGCAGCAGCAGCAGCATCCTCGGGTCCCGGCGAGGGCTCTTCGGGTCGGAATTTGCGAAAATAGCCGCGGCGGAACGGGTTGAGGTCGTCAGCGGTCTGGCCGGTGAGCCGTGCGGCTGTGGACGGGGCGGCAGCGTCAGCGGAGGCTAGCGCCGCGAGCGCCTCAAGGTCGACGTCGGCGTCGGGGAGCCGCCGGTACGTGATAAGACGGCGGGACCCTGTTTGTCAGCCGCTGCTCTCCGATTTTCTTCCGTGGGGTCTTCTTGCGTACAGCGAGTAAACATCTGCTTGCACACAGACACAATCTCTAGGCACGGGTGCGTGGGGATGGGCAGCTCCTGGGCCTGGTCGTTGGCCGTGGGCATCCAGAAGGAGAGGCGGCCGTCGTCGACGAGCGTGTCGGCAGCAAAGCGCAGCAGATCGTCGAGCAGGGCGAGGAAGCTGTAGGGCTGTTTGGGTGGGACGTACAAGGGGTCCCTGGTTGTTGGTGTTGGTGTTAGTTAAAAGGCAGCAAACCAGCCTTGGAGCCCCCCCCAAAAAAAGCACCCACTTGTACTGCGTCCTTCCGTGCTCAATAATCCACGGCTTCTTGTCGGCGTTGCGCACGCCCAGCACGCGCGGACCCTCGCGCACGCCGTAGGGCGGATCGCAGACGATGCCGTCGATCCAGCGGCGGGCGGCGGCCGAGGCGCCGGAGCGCAGCGGCGTGTGGGTCAGGTCGGCGGTGAAGACGTCGCCGAAGCAGGCGAGCAGACCGTAGTGCTCAAAGTTGCCGCGGACGTCGCAGCGGCCGGTGCGGGTGCCGCCGCTGCCGCCAACACCGTTGATGCCGGCGGCGGCGCCGCGCACGGCACGGCCGTCAATGTCGCTGCCCCAGGCGACGGCGCCGCAGTGGGCGGCGGCGAGCGGGAAGCTGCCGGTGCCGACAAACGGGTCGTAGAACAGCTTGCCCGGGCCGGCCAGGGCCAGGTTGGCGGTGACGAGCGACAGCTCGGCGTCCATGCTGGTGGTGGCAATGTAGCGGCGGGCCTTGAGGTCGAAGGCGTTGATGGTGTCGCCACGGGCGGTGGCGGTGACGCGGCGGCCCAGGTAGTAGTGTTCCGGGTCGGCGACGCCGCGGTCGACGGCGCCCAGCGGCCAGTGCTCGAACACGGTCAGCACAAAGGCCGGGTCGCGCAGGTCGATGTCGCCCTCGAGCGGCAGCAGGTCGGCGAAGCTGTCGATCAGCGCGAGGCGCGCGGCCGCCGTGCGCTTGCCACGGAACGAGTCGAGCCCCATGCGAAAGGTGGCCGTGCGCCAGGCCGGCCACAGCGGCGCGGCGCGGCGGCGCACGTCGTCTCGGAAGACGTCCAGCGTGGCGCCGTGGCCCCAGAGGCTGTGGATGGACTGGACCAGCACCGAGCGGCTGACGAGGCGCTCGGCAGCCGCATCGTCGGCAAGGCGCACAACACAGAAGGGAGACTACTTGGTCAGCGTGTGCCCGGACATGGAAAAAAGACCGGAACAATACCTCTGGGTCATAAGAGACAATCTCGAGGTCAAGGTCCTCCAGAGTGGCCAGCGCCTGGATCTCGGCGGACCGAAACGACTCATGCGTCTGGCTGAAGCGTACGATATACTCCATGACGACGCGGCATGGTTCGCGTGCAAGCAGCCCGGAACAGAAAAGAGGCAAGAGACCCGGGGTCGCGACGTCGAAGAGCGAGAAGAGAGGACGTAGAGGTTTTTAGTGGGGCCCGAGCCTACAGTGCAGTGTGTTTTTTCAGAACAGGCCCGCGCTAGACGACGACGACAGCCTCGTCGCACCGAACGCACCTGCGCCCTCTCTTCTGTCGCCATGCTGCCGTTTTCTGCCGAGCGGTCTGTCCACCAGACGGCCAATGGCTTCTTGTCCTATGGCACCATGAACAGTCATGGCAACCCGGCGGCGGCAACGGCGGCGGCCGAAGCGACGCCCAACCGTCCCAAGAAGCCCTGGGCCGGCTTTGAGGCGCTCGCGTTTGTGCGCCAGGTCGATGTCGTGCTCCCGCGCACGAGTGCGGTGGCGGTGCGGCAGGCGCTGGCCGCTTCGGTCACGGGGGACGAGCCCGGGCCGGGACGGGCGCGGTACGCGCGCGTTGTGATGCCGCTGGGGCAGGTGTTGGAGGGCGACTTTTTCAAGACGTACGTCAAGGCCGGCCGCGTCCTGATGCTCTCGCACGGACGGCCCGGCCAGGACAACGTGTTTGCGCTGCGGGACGGGCATCTGACGCTCTTTCTCGAGCGCGAGACGTACGAGCGCGCCGGGCTCGTGGGCAAGCCGCAGGGGGCCAAGGGCGACCGGGGGCTGCGGCCGCGATGGGGTGAGTTTTCCTTATTCTTCCTTTTCCCTTCTTTATCGATCGCTCTCTGATTCGCAGTCGTCGAGTTTGATCTCAACGCCAAGGCCATGTGGCCCGGCAAGAGCGGCTTCGAACGACTTCGCTACGCGTGCAGGAACGTGCTGAACACGCCGGTGGTCTGGCTCTTTTGCAATTTGCTCGATGGTATGTGCCTATGTCTCTCCCCCCCCTCTCTCTCTTTCCCGATCGCCCGTTCGTTCCTCTAACCAGCTCTCAGACCCCGATCCGGATCCGCTTGCTGCGCTCAGTCCCACGGCCGTCACCGCCGCCCCCGTCGTCCTCGAGTACGACCGCATCCGGACCCCGCCCCTTGGCCGTCCGGCCGCCATCGCAGAGAGCGACAGGGTCCGCGGCGCAAGCGTTGACGACGTCGAGGACCTCGTCGACCTGTACGAATGGCTGTCGCTGGTGCGCCTCGGCAGCCCGCGGCTGGCCGCCGCCGACAACATCGACCCGTTCCTGTGCCGCTACCAGGTGCCTGGCGGCGAAGCCGAAAATGCCGTGGACGATGTCTGCGTTATCCACTGGCAGGGATTCCTCTCGCCGGCATGGGTGTGCGAGACGCTCCGCGTCGTCCTCGCGGCGATGCCATCGCCCCAGACCTGGTTTTCCCTCAGCGCGACAAGCTTTGCCAACGCACAGGGCCTGGCTGCTGGCGAGGGCGCCGAGTGCACGTTCTTCCGGCCTGCGCATGCCCGGGGCGAGTACATGCAGTGGGAGGTGCGGGGACATGAATAGGCCGGTCAGTGTCCCAGAGATCCGGGGTTTTTTTTTTTTTTTTTTTTTTTTCGCCGTCACTTTCACTGCCGCGCGCGCACATTCCGACCCTCGCCCGTCTCGGACTCGGCTGGTGCGCCGCCAAGAACCTCTTCAACCAGCTCCCGCAGCGCGGCCTGGCCCTCTTCGGTGTGGAAGTCAGGCCGCACAGCCAGCTCTTCAATGCGGCGGCGGAGTTCAGGGTCGGGCAGGGCTTCATCTGCCTGCTCGGTGGCGGAGCCGGAGCCGGAACCGGAACCGGAGCCGGAGCTGGGGTTGACAACACCCAGACTCTCAGAGGCCGTCTCGGGCACCGGCACGGTGCCCATGCGCACGGTCATGCCCGGCGGCGGCGGCGGCAGAGCACCGTCCACGAGCACGCCATCGTCGCCCTCGTCTTCGGCGTTGTTTCCGTTGCTCTCAAGCCCCTGCAGGTAGGCGGCCACCTGTGGGAAGTCGCCCTCGTCCGCCAATTTCTCGGCCGCCGTCAACCCGTCGACACCGCGCAGGGTCGGGTCCAGGCCCAGCTCCTCGACGAGGCAGCGCGCGGCGGCGACCGACTCGACGACAAACAGGGCGGTCTCGCGGTCCTCGTCGCGCAGATCGACCGGCACGTGCAGCTCGTGTACGAGCGTGCGCAGCAGGTCCAGGTGGTCGTAGCTGGCCGCGGCGTGGACGAGCGAGTAGCCGTGGTCGTCTTGCTGGCGGGCGAGCTCTGGCTGTTCGCGGAGCAGCGGCAGCAGCGCGGGGCTGTTGTCAGCAGCCATGATGTAAGGGTTGGGGGCCATGGTTTTGGGGGACGGGGCGGGCGGTCTTGCGGTTGCACAAAGGTCTTGGCGAACGTTGTGAGGAGAGAGAAAAAAAAGAAGAAAAAAAAAACAGCAGAAATACGTGCTCCACTGTTTTTTTCTTGCCTCGAATCAAAAGACGCGGGGGAATGTTGTTAGTGACAGATTGTATCTTATGTGAATGAAGAGGAAGACGCTCTGGAGGAAGGAGCTTCCCAGGACGTGCCTGCACTGGTAATTTTCTAGATAAGAAAAATATCTCCGTAATCAAAGCTGCCGTTTTGCTGTCTCGTTGAAATCGTGCCTCTTCTACAATGGCGTATGGGATCTTGTCTGTCCGCTGCATTGGCTGTCAGGCCACATTGGCCAGACCACCCGCACCAGTCCCGGGCCAAGCTCACTATCTTCATCGTCGCCTGTGCTACCGACCACAGACAGCGAGCTCCAAGGGGCTTTCATTGCATACGTCCAGAAGAGAACCCAGAATTTAGCAGAGGAGGGGACATCCGGGATCACGGCTGCGGATCCCGCAAGGCGTACTGCATCTTACTTGTTGTCGCCAAAGATGCAGCGTTTGCAATTCCCCAGTTGACACTGTCTGGAAATCATTAGCCTGCCTGTCTTTGTGCTCCTTTTTTTATACCGTCCACGCCAGCATATACCGTTCGGCCTTGGAAATTGAATCCGGCTGAGCCTGCGGCGCCACTGGGCCCAGTAAAGCCCAAGGGGAACACGACGCCCGTGCTTCACCTTATTCCTGCTCTCGCTTAAGCTCCAGCACGACCAGACGGGCCCGGCACCGGGGAGCACAGCGTGTTTTTTCTAAATTGGTATGCGAACCGCTGTGTACTGGACGGCATGCCGCTACCCGACGCAGTCCCCATTGTCCCTGTTTGCACAGCACAAAAACCGACAGCCTGGCAGGAATATGGGAAAAACTACAAATTCTCATAGGTGCGTTACAAATTGAGGAGTGAGACACGACCGGGACGGGAACGACAAACCTTATGCCCTTGAAAGCTGCCAGCCACGGGCAGTGGGACCGGTACAAGTTTGCCTTGCGCCCGATCAAAGACGCTGTAGATCCACAGCAACGCGTCCAAGTCCAGGTGGTTTGGCTCAATGTCGATGTCGACCAGGGCGGCTACATTGGCCAGGATCTGGACTGTTTTGCCCAGTTTCTGGCCGCTTGGTGCTATTAAACTCAGTCGCTGATCAATGGATTGTAGCTTTGGTGCGTGATACGCTGTGGAAGCTGCACCGATGGCTCGGCGAGGACCAGGGCCGGGGCATGAACTCAGAGTAGGCCGTCACGCTTTATTCCAACTTAAATATATTAAGTGAATCTACCAGCACAGTATCATACAAATAACCCCTGCTCTTTCCTCTCAGGTCTCGGCCGCATGCACGTCCACCGCCTCCCACAGCATCGCGAACGTCGGTGATATGTTCCTCGTGAACATATGGCATCCGTGTGCTGCCATCCCCGCGATGGAATTTGCGTCCTGAAATTCGGGACAGGGGTGAGTGCCAGTGGCCAGTGTGTCCTCTGCAACACAGGCGTCCAGGGCGCGCCGGGCAAACACCAAGACGGCGGTTGCAGATTTCATGGCGTCGAGCGCGTGAAGCATTGCGCGCGCCTCGGCGGCCAAGGTGGCTGTCCCAGCGGGCCATCGGAGGCAGTACTCCATGGTTGCGGTAACGTATCGAAGGACCTGCGACACCGACTCGTTGGCCCGACGAATCTCCCATCGCTCCCGGTCGCTTGCGTAGTCTGCCACTTGGGGCTCAAGCAGCTGGCGGAGCACGTTTGAGCCGAAGACCAAGGCGGCCCAGGGCATCTCGTCGTCAGCGTCGATATGGCTGTACGCTGCTTGCCCCATCGACCGCATGTGCACGGCAAGGTTGACGGCCCAGGAGGCGGCAGTGGCCGCCATACATGCGATGGCCACCACCGCGCGAACCGCCTCAGACACATGAACGCAATTGCACACCGCGTCCGGGTTCTCGTCCTGGCAGAACATTAGGCGCTTATGGAGACTGATTGCGAACGCAAGACGATCGGCGGCCTCGAGCAGGGCTTCCCGAGCCACCGCGGAACCCGATACAATGTTTGCGGTTGCTAACGACTCCTGGAGCCCATCCACTGTGGGGAGGTCGAGGTCAGCTAGCGGATGCTGCTCCTGAGCATCTGACAGCAACGGCGACTCCTCAGGCAGTGAACTCGAGCCCGAGGACGGGGTGGCACGCCCTGAACTCACACTACTAAAGTAGAAGGGGGAATCCATGTTTTCAAAAACAAAAGCGTATGTGCTGGGGACATTTTGATATTGAAGCCGATGGATAGAAGAGGATAAAAGAGGGTGAGAAGCAGAAAAGAAAAAGAAAAAAAACGAAAAAAGATAATTAACACAGAAAGAGAGAAAAAAAAAAAATTAAATGTGCGTGCGGACGCTTGGGACCGAAAGAGGCGAGATTTGCTCAGCTCCTACAGCTCTGCATGTTGGTGACGTCTCTCTCTGCATGTCATGGCAAACCAGTGCGGTATACGCTGTCGTGCCCTCTGGCCGCGCAAAGCGGCACGTGCCCAGACGAAAATCAATCAAGCTGTGCTGTCGTCGTCGGTCGATCTTGGCTGCAGCCTGTGGCCTCATTGCACGGGCCCCCCAGGTGACGTCTGCGATGCCTGGCGTCCTGGTCCATTCTTGCTATGCCTGGAGGGGGGGGTTTTTTACTGTCGTTGTTTTTGGCGTCAATGTTTTTCTGCATTCCGGTCTCTTTCCTAATTCACTTTTTGTATTTCTTTCTACGTGTCATACGCGCAGGTTGTAAAGTAATTTGAGGCCCAGTATGTCGACTCACTATCGTGGGAAATCGGAAGATGCCCTCTGCGTAGTACATATGTACTTATTGCTGCGCTAGGCACAGATCAGCCGCCCTTTGCCGCCGTCTGCCGCCGCCATTGCTCCGCCCGCACCCCGCCACCCACCATCCCTGCCCACCCACGGCGGCGCCGTTGACTGGAGGCGCATCTTGCGCGGAAAGCACGACCAAGCCCAACAACAGATCCCCTCCTGCCTCGTATCTTGGCCTGGGCCTCGTCCCCCGCCGGCTGGAAAATAGTCCACCGTGTCCACTTTCTCTCCTCTGTCTCTTGCTTCTTCTGCTTCTCCTGCTTCTCTGCCTGATATTGCAACCACCAGACTGTTGTTACCTGTGCATTTTTACCCAGCCTTAATTCTACCCCTCTGCAGCGTGCCAACCAGCGATGGCGGCCGCCGCCGCCCCAGGTGAGAAGACGGGCTTGAGCCTGGCCCGCCGACCAGACGACGGCGACGGCAACTACGGCTGCAACATCTTCACAAGGACCCTGGCCGCCCTACAGAGCCTGGCCACCAGCCTGGCCACTTATCCCAGCCGCCTGCCGACCAAGGACATCCTGGATGCTCGCCAGTGCGTCCTCGCCCAGAGCGGAGGATCGGCCGAGCAGATCAGCGGCCCTGCCGGCACCCTGCAGCTGCAGCTCGCCAAGCACACCGGCGAGGGCACCTTCTGTGTCGTCTTCTCCGGGCGCATGCAGCCAGACGGCCAGGCCAATCCCCAGGCCGCCGTAACGCCGATTGCTGTCAAACTTGTGTGTTCTTTCCCCTACAATCCTTTCTTTCTCGCTGCTGTTCGCCGTTTCTGATGGCCTTGACTTGACAGGAGCTACGAAAGGTCGAGTTTCCCCAGCTACGCGACGAGTTCCGCACTTACAAACTGTTACACGGCACACGTAGGTTTTTTTTTTTTTTCTTTACTTCTTTTTCTCTTCCTTGGTTTTCATTTGATAACCCTTTGATCTGGCCCTTCAGACGGCATCCCCAAGGTACACTACTTTGGCGACTTGGACTTCCACAAGGCCCTCGTTATGGACCTGCTTGGGCCTTCTCTGGAGTGCTATTATGTTGCCTGTGGCCGAAGATTCTCTGTCAAGACGGTTGCCATGCTGGCCCGGCAGATGCTCACCCGGCTGCAGGCCGTCCACGAAAAGGGCCTTCTCTACCGCGACGTCAAGCCTGAGAATTTCCTCATCGGCGTCCCCGGCACGGGCAACGTCACTACTGTCTACCTCGTCGATTTCGGCATGGCCAAGGCCTACATCGACCCGGTCACGCGCCGCCACATCCAACCTAGTGGTACCCGATCCTTGAACGGCACCGTCCGCTACATGAGCATCAACGCGCACAGCCGCCAAACTCAGTCGCGTCGGGATGACATCGAGGCCTTAGGCCACGTTCTGCTCTACTTTGTGCGTGGCCGGCTGCCCTGGCAGGGCCCTAGGAGCGAGGACCATGCCACCCGGCACGAACGCATGCTCGAGCGAAAGAGCGCCACCACCATCCAGGACCTTTGTGACGGCTACCCTCCCGAGTTTGCCGAATACATCACCTACGCGCGTGGCCTTGCCTTTGATGCCGACCCGGATTATGACTACCTACGCGGGCTCTTTTCCCGGGTCTTGGGCAACCTGGGCACCCCGGACGATGGCGTCTACGACTGGATGCCAGCACCCTCACCGGAAACCAAGGTCGAATCTGCCGACTCCGCCTCCGTTCCCAAGACAGCCGTCCAGATCCCTACGACCTCGTCTAGAAAGACACAGCCGTTATTCTATGACAGCATCACACAGCAAGCGCTGGCGACCCTGCATCGCGACATTATGGCCCACCGGTACAAGTTTCACCGTGGCGTCGGTACCGTCGACGCAGGCCGTCGTGGCCGTGTCAGTAGCGCCCTCCGTACGACGGCAGCGGCCGCGACAAAAGTTGCCAGTGCATTGGTGTCTGGTGTGGCGGCGCACACCGCATCCTTGCCTTCCAACTCCTACACCCGGCCACTGGTTCAGCCCATCACCGACTTGTTAGCTAGCTTTGCCGCTGACGACGGCAGAAGCAGCTGCAGGGCCACTCTTCCCTCCGTTGTAATTGCCACGTCCTTTATGGAGCTCCTGGACCAGAATCTCGGCAAAGTGACTGCCGAGCTCGAAGTTATGTCCGATAAACAGCTACAGGGCAGCGATTGGACGGCCGGACGCACACGCGTATGCGGCTGGGTGGACGAGGTGGCCGCTGCCGTACCCCACGAACAGGAGCGCGTGCGTGCCGAGTACGCAAAGTGGAAGGAGACCCTGCAGGCCACAAAACTGCCGATCACGGATGCCCAGACACGCAACGCTGCACCGGCCGTGTCCCAGCACGCCAGCCACAGCCTCCGGATGGACAATGGAGGGTTCGGCTCCCACATCCTGGAAGTGGACGATGAGGCCAAGGCACCAGAGCCCCTTGTGGCAGCCTCTGCCAGCATCCCGTTTGCCGGCGATCTTCCAAGCCTGCAAGGCCTCCCGGCTTTCCCACTGGGCAGCAATGACTACGGCGGTAGCGACGGCGATGACTCGGACAATCCGGACGCAATCAACCTGGTCTTTAGGACGGCCTCAGGCTCCCGGAAAGTGGTGAGGCTGAATAAATGATGCCTGCTTCTTTGTTTCTGCAATGTCTTGGACACAGCAGTCGTTCATTTCACCTTCATGGCGACCTTGTTCAGCGTAATTTTCAGCGGCATTGACGATTGGGACCGGCCATTCGTCGGGCCCAGACTACGAACGCCTTTTATTTTTATTTTTTTGAGTAAACACGGCACGGGAATTGGCGTTTTGTGTATTGCTGCATTCGACTCGTTTTTGCTAGGCTTCTTAAATATGCAATGCCCACAAAAAACGTCCATATCCATGCCATTCTGGGCGCGGCCAGAACAGTGAACGTGTAGGCTGTCTTTAGGCGTAAAAGTTGACCGTCTGAGAGAAAATTGTCAGCGGGAAACGGCAAGAGAAACAACGGAAAGAGACAGAAACCTACGTCCTTCTTCTTGGCCTGCACCTCGGCAATGGCATCAACGTAGTGCTCGTGGCTGATCTGGTTCTTGCCCATGCGCAGGGCGATCATGCCGGCTTCGACGCAGACGGCCTTGAGCATGGCGCCACCAAACTCGTCCGTGCTGCGCGCCAGCTCGCCCCAGTTGACCGCCGGGTTGACCTTCATCTTGCGGCTGTGGATCTTGAGGATCTGCGCGCGCGCCTCCTCGTTCGGCAGCGGGAACTCGATCTTACGGTCAAGCCGCCCGGACCGCAGCAGCGCCGGGTCCAGCACATCCACCCGGTTCGTCGCCGCCAGCACCTTGATCCGGTCGTCCGACGCGAACCCGTCCAGCTGGTTGAGCAGCTCCAGCATCGTGCGCTGCACCTCGCGGTCGCCCGACTTCTCCGAGTCGAACCGCTTCGTGCCCACCGCGTCCAGCTCGTCGATGAAGATGATCGCCGGCGCCTTCTCCTTGGCCAGCGCAAATGCGTCGCGCACCAGCTTCGCACCGTCGCCGATGAACATCTGCACTAGCTGCGGGCCGGCCAGCTTCAGGAACGTCGCGTCCGTCTGCGCTGCACACGCCCGCGCCAGCAGCGTCTTGCCGGTACCAGGAGGGCCATACATGAGAGCGCCTGCGGCTGTTAGCTTGGGAACAGGACAGAAGAACACGATAAGAAGGAAAAGAAAAGAAAAAAAGGGGCAAGGACGCACCCTTTGGTGCCTTGATGCCGATCTTCTTGAACCGTTCGGCCTCCTTCATCGGCCAAACAATGGCCTCGACCAGCTCCTCGATCTGCTTGTCCAGACCACCCACGTCGCTGTACTTCTCCGTCGGCTTCTCGTCCACCTCCATGGCCTTAACGCGGCTATCGTACTCGGCTGGCAGCGTGTCGAGGATCAGGTACGAGTCCTTGTTGACACCGATCAGGTCGCCCGGCTTGAGCGTCTCGGGGTCGACCAGGCCGATGAGCGGCAGAAAGATAGTCTGCCGCGTCGACGTCTTGATCACCGCCGACTTGCCCACGCGTGTTGCGTCCAGGTCAATGTTGGCGCCCTCCTCGGTCGACTCGGCCGTCGGGTCCAGGTCGAGCAGCTCTACCACGTTGCCGACGAGGTACGGGAGTTGGCTAAATTGTTAGCAAAAATGTGCCATCGACGTCTCTTTCGCCTCTGGCCTGGTGTCGGTATCACCTACCGGTTGTTCGTAATCTTCTCCTGGTTGTCCTTAATCTTCTCACCCATCGTCGACTTCTCGTGTCCCAGCCGCAGAAACTCGCTCCTCATGATGCGCGACTCGTTCTCCAGTAGCCTCCGGCGCGTGATGATCTCTTGCGTGCTCAAGCTCAGAATCTCCTCGTCTAGCACATCGTCCTCCTCCGGCTCGGCGTCCTTCATGTCTGCGTCGTCGCCGCCGCTGCCGCCCGTCGCAGAGTCCTTGCCATTTTGCTTGTCGCCCTCGTCCTTCTTGTCGTCCCTGTCTTCGCGCTCATGGCGCTCCATGTCGTCGAGCTCTTCGAGGGTAGACATGTCGGGCGGATGGAATTAGGGCCGGATAGCTGGGTAAGGGGCCGTCGCAAAGCAAGCACCAAAGAATGCGTGCTTGTTTGCTGTGAGGAGTGCAGATGTGGTAACTAGCTGCTGTGTTTGCTGATTCAATGCAATGTGGAATGGATCATGTGTTGCGATGCTTCGCTGGGAAGCTTCGCTGGGCTAGCAAGCAAACATAGGCAGGCAGGCGACGTAGCGCGCGTCGTCCCGCCACAATTCATCAAATGACTAAGCACATATTTAGTCACGTGTTCATAATTAAGGTTGCCGGTGCGCATTTTCTCGAATGAAATGAAAGTGCTATTACGCCTACAGACTGACGGTATCTTGAACGCAAGAGGGCTACAGACCCGGCCTCCATAAACGCCAAAACCAGAGGGAAATATAAAAGCAAAGGAAGACAGAAAAAGAGAGGGCAAACCACCAAACGCCAATCCAAACGCATACTCGTAGAGATCAGCGGTGCAGTCCGAAGTGTTCTGAGCACTTTGGAAACCAGAAAGCCAAGAAGCCACAGCTGTGGGGGGAGGGGGGACAGGAACGAGAAGGAGCGCGAGTGTGGCGCTTCGTGGGTTACTCGTCATCGACAATCCGACTCGCGATCGGACCAATGAAAGGCACTTCAAATCTAGACAAGGGGGGGCAATGCGCGGTCAGCGACACGAAAACAGTGAGATTCGGTGCAAGAAAGAAAAATGGGGTGCACACGAACCGGTCGAGCGTATCAGCGTCGCGGTAGGCCTTCAGTGTCAGGAACGCAATGAGGCCGAGGTCGATCAGGAAGACGACCCAGCCCAGAAAGCGCGACCACGAGACGAGGAGGTGCAGGACAAAAAGCGCCGTGAACAGCAAGCTCGCCTGCCATGCATGGAAGCTGTGAGAGGTTACGGTTAGCCAGCGGTTCGCACAGAGCGCTATGGAGTCCGTTGGACAAGGTTGAAAGAAAAACTCACCGAACATAGTCGCTCTTGCGCTCCAGGATCAGAAGCAGAATTGACCCCAGCGGCGGAAAGGCCAGGTACGCCAAGCACGACTCGTGGTCCAGGCGCAGGCCCAGGCTCGTGTCGAACTCGCTGATCACGCCGTCGCGTCCGTGGTCGTACAGCACGTCGTCGGGGACGGGGCCGGCCTCGCCGCCGTCGCTGTTGTCGTCATTGCCGTGCTGGTACGAGAAGTAGGTCGGGCTCGGGATGCCACCCGACCACTGACGCTGTGGCCGGGGATGCTGCAGCGGCGGCGGGCTACTGTTGGCTTGCTGTTGCTGCTGCTGCTGCTGCTGCTGCTGCTGCTGCTTCTGTCGCGGCGAAAAGGGCCGGCGCTCGAGCGACGTACGCGGCGACGCGGTGCCGCCGGAGCCGAGTGGCGAGAGCGTGCGCTCATGCTCGGGTGGCGAGGACTGATAGGGCGCGAAATCCATCGCTGCAAGGGAACGGGATGCTGGGATGGATGGCAGGTCAATGTCGGGGGAACTCTGTGCAATGATGTGGAGAGAGCTATGTAAAATGTGCGGAGCAATCAAAACGGTGGTAATTGCCCCCAGGCAGACACAGTACATATACAGTATGTTTTTATATTTACACTGTGCGCTGTTTTATGACGTTTTTGCCGCGACATGGAAACGTGGAAGAAGACTGGCCATTATGCAAGATACCTGTATCCGTAGCCGTCTACAGCGCCCCTCGGCTACGGATCCTTTGGTGCGTCGTCGGCGCCGCCCTCCTCCAACATGGTCTTGCGGCTCTCCATGGTCAGCCACAGGCTCTTGCTGGCCCCCTCCAGCGCTGCCGTGAGGCCCAGGCCTGCAGACTGCAGCAGTGCCACGAGCTGTGCCTGCAGCCCCGCCTTTCCGCCCTGGATGGAGCCGACCCAGCGCACGCCGTCCATGTCAAACACCTTGCCCTCGACGCGGCCGCCGATCAGCATCAGTTTCTGCAGGCCGTTCTGCACAGCCGGCTCGTAGTAGCCAGGGCTCTTCCGGCGAGTGGGTGGCGGAAACGCTGGAGCGTTCGGCGCCAGCACGGACAGCGCCGCGGCGAGGTGCGCCGGCGACACGACGGGAAAAGTCAGGGCGGCCAGGGGCCCGACGAGCAGCGGCTGCAGCTGGCCAAAGGCCGAGCGGTCCGGGGCCGTGGCGCCGGCAGCCTCGGCCTCCTTGACGGCAATGTTGGCGGCGGCCGACAGGTCGTGGTTGTAGACGACGCCTGGCGCGCCCTTGAAGCGCTTGCCGACGGCGGCGGTGGCGGCGAGGGTCGACTCGGGCGTGACCGTGGACGGGTCGAAGAACTCGACAATGCGGAAGGCCATGCTCAGCAGGCCCTTTTGCACGACCTGCAGGTGGATGTGGGACGGCAGCGACTCGGGCCACTCGATGCCGAGCAGCTTCTGCTCCTCGCCGACGCGGCGCAGCGCCAGGGTCAGCTCGCGCCGCAGCGCAGCCCACTCTGGCCCCGTCAGGTTGTTGTGTTGGAAGAGCAGCATGAGCGGCGTCGTGCGCACGAGCGACGTGTATGTGCGCAGCAACTGGGCCTTGCGGGTGTCCGGCTGCCGCGCGGTCGGTGGTTGTGTGGGCGGGACGTAGTCGTCCGGCAACGTGATCTTGGTTCGAGAGAGCGGGGCAACCGCGCATGCGGCACCCGACGTGTGGAAGGAGGCCGTCGACGCAGGAAAGGGCCGCAGAGACCGGGTTCGTACGGCAGTGCGGGCGCGGCAGGTGTAGGGAGAAGACGAGGCTGAGCCGCTGACGGAGGAAAATCCCCTGGCGAAGCCGGAGCAGCGCGCGGACGGAGCGACAGAGCACTCGGCCACACAGCGCCCAAGAGGCTGTGTCATTGTAGAGGACAGAAGCCGCGGCGACATGGTGAAAAGGGCGCACAAGGTGTCGAGGAGGTTGCGTGCTGTTCTTTTTTTCTTCGTTTCAGTTCGGAAAATCTTCTAAACTCACAGCGCCCAATTGGGAAAAGCACGGACCATGGGCGGGCCGAGAAAACTGCCGCTGTCCACCGCCCAATGAATGAATGACTCGACGTCGCCTGCCCCACGTTTGCTGTTGAGCCCCAAAAACGGCCTATGACTGAAAGTCTGGGGGCGTTGTATAAAAGACAATTTTTTTCGTCCTGAGGCAATTGTGGTTTTTTTTTTTTTTTTTTTTTCAGCCAGGCTCCCGACCGCGAGAATGGCTACAACACAGGCACCGACCGGCACCACCGGGACCGGCTCGGCCACCGAGTACGTCGACATCAAGCCTCTCCTCAGCCGCATGTGGCCCCTTGGCAGTTCCGGCGCCCCAACAGCGGACGACATCGCCGACGCCGTGGCTCTGTTCTTCACAAACCAGGTGTCGCCGGAGCAGGCCAGCGCCCTGCTCATGTGCTTGCACTTTACGGGTCTCGACCGGCAAGCCGACGTGCTGGCTGCCTGTGCCGACCGCATGAGGCGGGCTGCCGCCCAGGTGGATGCGGTGCCGCTGCGCCAGATCATTGCCGGTGGCACGGCCACACAGCCGACAGCGCGCCTGCAGCACGGCCAGTACGGCGGCGGGCTGTGCGACATTGTCGGCACGGGCGGCGACTCGCACAACACCTTCAACGTGTCGACGGCGTCGTCGATTGTGGCGTCGGCATACCTGCGGCTGGCCAAGCACGGCAACCGGGCGTCGACGAGCAAGTCCGGGTCGGCCGATCTGCTGGCCAACCTCAAGCACCCAGACCCGGCGGCGGCGGCGGCCATGACGGGCAACATTGAGAACGAGACGACCGACCTGCTGGCCGACCTGAACTTTATCTCGCCGACGACGCTGCGCACCATCTACGCCACGACCAACTACGCCTTTCTGTTTGCGCCCATCTTCCACCCGGGCATGCGCTACGTGGCGCCCATCCGCAAGCAGCTGCCCTGGCGCACCATCTTCAACCTGCTCGGGCCGCTGGCCAACCCGGCCGACGTGCGCGACGACAACGACAAGGATGCTGCCAAATCCTCGCCGCTGGAAGCCCGCGTCATCGGCGTCGCCCGCCGCGAGCTCGGCCCCGTCTTTGCCGAGGCCCTGCGCATGGCCGGTGGCCGCAAGGCCCTGGTGGTCTGTGGCGCCGAGGACCTCGACGAGATCTCGATTGCCGGGCCGACCTACTGCTGGTGGTTGCACGAGACCGCCGACGGCACCGCCACGACCGTCGACCACTTCCAGCTGGCACCCGCCGACTTTGGCCTCACTGCCCACCCGCTGACCGACGTGTCGCCCGGCCGGTCGCCGGCCGAGAACGCGGCCACGATGACGACCATCCTGCGCAACGAGCGGCCTGCCGACGACCCGCTGCTGTCGTTTGTGCTGATCAACACGGCGGCGCTGCTCGTCATCAGCGGGCGCTGCGACCCTTGCACGCGCGGCGGCGCGTCCGGCGAGCCCGAGGACCCGGCTGTCGTCCCGGAGCGCGGGCCCGGTGGCGGGCGCTGGAAGGAAGGGGTGCGGCAAGCACGGCTGGCGCTGAGCAGCGGGGAGGCGCTGCGGCAGTGGAAGCTGTTTGTCGAGGCCACAAACCAGATCACGCCGGCAGCGACCGCATAAGGTGCAGTAAAACCCAACCTTTGGGAAAAGGAATGAAAATGGGCTGTTGACGAAACAAAACAAAACATATTGGAACGGTTTTGCGTACGGTTTTGCTCTTTGGGATCTATGGTTCAATAAAATAAAATAAAACCAAAGGCTTTGCGCTTTGTCTATTAAATGCCTTTCTGGTCCAGACATCCAAAGTATAGCAACAGGAACACCGTATACCCCAACAAGCTCAGCGTGACAGCACACCACGGACCACGCCCGGCACAACCGGCCGGCCGTCAATGACAATGTCCACGATGCCGTTTTCATCTGTGCTCCCCTCGTCCAGCCAGCGGCCCAGCAGGTCGTTGCTTTCCTTGGGCTTCACGCTGTTGTCGCGCGTGCCGACCGTGATGTGCGACACCCGGTTGACACACGGCCAGCCCTCTTCGTTGCTGCTGCCGCTGTCTGCCGGTGCCGTGTCCACCAGTCGCACCACCAGCGCCATCAGCCGGTCATCAAGCACCACCCGCTCCAGCTCGACACCGGCCTCGCCAAGAACCGGCTGCGCAGAGCCCGCAGTGCTGCTGCCTCCCGACGCCTCCACGGCCTCCGTGTGCAGGCGCACATACTGGTCCCACAGCGCCGGACGCTGCCTGGAGCTCGCCCGGTGCATTAGGGTAACGTGGAACGTGGTCTGCACGCGCCCGCGCTGGAGAAGCTGGTCGTAAACGCGCCGTTGGTCCGCAGGCAGGTCCTGGAACGTCCGCTCCAGCTGTTTCCGGATATCACCACTTTCGACGTGCACAGCAACATACTCGAGCGGCTTCTTCTTGGCGACGGCTTTCTGCTTTTCCTGTGCCTGTCGAGGCTTGCTGTCGTTGCTGCGATCTGGCAAGGTATGCTTCAATGTGGGCGCATAGTCCCCAATCGCCTTTTGGGTGGCAGCGTCCATGGCCTCCGAGGAGGGTACGTCTGGAATCAGCTTGGGGTACAGGCGGTGCAGCTCGCGGACGACGGTCTCCAGATTGGCTCGGCTGGGCGCGATGGGATCGAGCTCGATCACGGCATCGAAGCCGTCGTCGGGAGCGCGCGACGGGTCGCACGGCTGAAACCGGGAGAGAAACCCGTCCATGATGCCAACGACCTTGTTCTGCTCCGACGCCGCGTGGATGGTCTGGTGGTTGTCGCCGCGGGCGAACACGCGCTGCTGGGTGACGCGGCGTGTGGAAGCGACGTCCTCATGGACAAAATAGAGCGCCACAATGTGCGCAATCTTCGGATGCTGCATGCGCACATCGGTGAGGAGCTGGCTCCGCTCGTGCCGCTGCGCGTTGTTGCGGTCGGCAATCACGGCCGGGTGGGACGCGAGCTCGTCGAGGATCTGGCGCGTGAAGCGTGGTGGCCGTCGTGACCCCGTGATGTTGTCGTTCTGCACATGGCCAAAGCCAAACAGATCGGCCAGGGCCACTGCGATGGTGGTCTTGCCGCAGCCGAGCGTCGCAATGGGCACCAGGATCACGTCACTCTTGACGTCCGACGGGCTGTCGCCGCCATTCAGCGCCTCCAAGTTGGCGGCATCAGAGCCCTTGAGGTTTTTGTAGGCGAGAAAATCATTGCGCAGCTGGATGATGCCGTGGTTTTTGTTGTACAGCTGGCCCAGTCGGGGATCCTTGCTTAGACACGCGCGCGCGTAGAGCAGGTATTCCTCCGTGAGAGCGCGGTGCTTCTTGATCTGCGGTATCCGCCCGGAAATCAGGGCCTTGGTACACTCGCGCCACTGGCGGTACATCAGGTAGGGCTCCTCAAACTTGAACTTGAAAAACCAGTCGCCGTAGGGCAACGAAGCCGGGTTGGGCGACATCCGGCACCGGACAACAAAGCCTTCGACATCCTGGCCGTCGTGCGCGCCGGTGGCGGCCGCCTCCTCGAGGAACTTGCGCACGTCGTCGATGCTGTTCATCGTGATCAGGCCGACCTGGCGGAAGCCCCAGTGGGCGGCGAAATCCTGCACGTTCACGCTGGGGTACGTGACAAACTCGGGCACGTTGAGGTTGATGCCGTGCAGGTAGAGACCAGCCTTGTCGGGCCCGTAGGCGAGAATGTGCTCCTCAAAGGAGTCGTCGCACAGTTCGGCAACCGCAGTGGCGTTGCGGGCATAGAGCTCCCGGGCCAGGTCTGTCCGTGTCCTGCCGAGGCGTTCCAGCTGGCGGGCCAAGAACGTCTCGCCCGCGCTGGCGTGGCTGATCTCGATGTCGCCGCTGCGCTCGCCGGTCGAGTGCTTGCTGCAGACGAGCAAAGTGCCGTCAGGCAGTCCCGAGATGAAGATGATGCAGCCGTTCTCCTTGAGCGTGAGCTCGTAGGGACCCTGAGTGTGTTTGGCAATCGTCTCCCACTGCGTCTCGCGCACCTCGTCGATGTTGAAGAACTTGTCGTAACCGCGGACCGCAATCATCGGCTGTCCGTACTCTCTCTGCGTGGTAAACAGGCCCCGGGCGTAAGTTGGCAGGTCACGCCGCTTGTATTCCCAGTCTTTGAATTTCCACGAATCGACCAACCAACTGCCCCCCTGGTCCCCTTTCACAGTGAACCGCGTTTTTTTGGCAAGGGATGCCTTCCCGTTCATCAACTGACTCTCCAGGCTCTCAGCCAGCGCAGAGACTGCCTGGGCATCCTGCTCTTTGTAGGGCGCCTCGGGGAGTGGCGCCGCGGCACCGCCCATGGTCTGCGCTTCAGCCATGGCGGTGGAAGCCTTTGGCTGTTCAGGAAAATCACTATCCCAGACTGGCCTTGTCCCTGCTTGGGGTATGAGGTAGGTTGCAAGGCAATCGTCGCCAGCGAGGTGACGGATCGTCTTTATATATATATACCGCCCCCCGTCGGCGACGCTGGCCGTGTCAGTCACAGAGAAAGCCTTTTCCAGTCTGGCAAAGACCGCAGCATTCCAGATCGACAGATGATCCGTGCACTCTGGACCACGGGGTAGAGGCAGACCGGTACGGCAAATGGCTCAACCGTCGTTTTCGAGTTTTGAGGCTGCCGCAGCCCGTGTCGCAGCTTCTCTCTTTCCCATTTCGCAAAGATTTGGCGGGGGAAATTTGAAATGTGGGGCAAATCGAAGCCTTCGGACCACATTTGTGCCTTGGGAACAAAGTGAAGTCGAGAGCCACGTAACTTTTCATAACTTTTCATTCAGGGATTGAAACGCTCGTTAGCTTGGTCTTATAGGGATTTACAGCGCGGTCTCGACTTTTCTGGATTGATGGATTTCACGATTTCTTTTTCGAAGCTAAAAATTTGTTTACTTCCGTTTAGAGATGGGTGGGGGGGTGTCCTCTATGTAAGATACAACACGACATATTGCGCATCTTAATACATGCCCTCTGCACGGCGTCCGAGAGAATCTGCCATCGCAGGCCGTGTTCAAAGCCCGTTCTGTTTATTGTCCTTGTGTGCTGAAAGAAACGAGTGCGGGTGAACCGGTATAAACAAGTGGACCCGTCGAATGTGACGTCATGACCAAGCCTTGAACGGTTGAAAGAGCGGAAAGAACGAGCGAGATGCGCCATAGATGCCTCCGTTTACGTCTATGAAAGGCAAGGGCGAAAAGTACTCTCTACCGCGCCAAGCATATAAAAGAGGGGGTTCTCCAGGTAGAAAGGACCCTATGCTAGAGCCGTTGACCACAGTGACGTGATGCATTCTGACCGGAGCATTCCGCCGAACGTAAAGCTGAGGCCTCGCCCCCTCTGTGTCTTATTTTCCCAACGATCGATCCCATTTTAAAACTTCTGGTCGGTTACAAACAGGCAAAGAGGACAGAAGACAAGCACCTGTTTGTTCTGATCTGATCGCGCTATGAAACTCCTCTCGACTCTTTTCTCCGTCGCCCTCGTGGCCGACGTAGCTTTTGCCAGCAGCTGGCTCGACCGGGCCGGTAAGTCTCGACCGAAGTGCTGACGTCTGTCAACCGCTGTCACTTGGCTGACATCTCACGCCAGCGTACAACAAATGGCACGAAACGGAGCTCGAGCTATGGCTGTCGGACCACAACATCCCCTACCCGGCCAAGGCCGACCGCAAGGAGCTGTATGGCCTTGTCCAGACCCATTGGAACGACCGTGTTGTCACGCCCTACAACAGCTGGGACCCCCAGCAGCTGCAGGCGTACCTCAAGCAGAAGGGTATCGAGTCGAAGCAGAGCACCAACGAAAACACAAATTGGCTGAAGGCGGAGGTCCAGAAGCTTTGGTCGGCTACAGAGGACCAGGCGCAGAATGCCCATGTGAACGTCAAAGACTGGATCCTGGACTCGTGGACCGACAGCCAATTAAAGGCATTTTGTGACCACAATGGCATTGCTGGTAAGCTCTTGGTCTCTTTTTTCAGCAGTTGCACGTGCACTGTGAGCGAGCTTTCCGCTGACTCTGCCAAAGTTCCCCAGCCGCGGGACCGCGATACCCTCCTCAAGAAGGCTCGCCAGAACTACGAGGCGATTGCTAAGAAGCATCATCAAACTGTTGGCTACCCGGGCAACTGGCTTTACGATGCCTGGACCGGTATGTTGCAAATCCACTTAACTTCTCTTCCCGTTGCGTCAACTCACATTACGCAGATTCCGACCTGAAGAACTGGCTCGATACTTACGGCGTCCCTTCTCCGCAGCCGTCGACACGCGACAAGCTTATTTCCACGGTTCGTCGCAACTCGCACCTAGCCTATCTTCAATTGCAAGACGAGTCTTTCCGCCTGAAGAAGGCTGCCAAGGAGGCATACAGCAACCTGTCGGACAGTGTCTTGACAACGTGGAGCGAGTCCGACCTCAAGGCCTTTGCCGACGAGAACGGCATCAATGGTACGTTGGTTGTGTGTGTTGTTCGTTTTCCGTTTTCCGTGGATTTGACTGACAGTTGGACAGTGCCCCAAGGAAGCAAGGTGGATGAGATCCGCGCCTTGATTCGCAAGCATCGTGCCGAGGCGCTGGGTGATACCGTGGCGGACCGGGTGGCAGACCAGTTTGGTGCAGCGACAAGCAAGGCTGGGAACTACTTTTCCCAGTCGACGGACTCGATTTCCGACGCGGTACACGCGGCTTTCAACAACGCTATCGATACATGGTCGGAGAGCCGTCTGAAGGCCTTTTTGGATGCGCGCGGCATTTCCGTTCCACAGAAGTCGACAGCAGATGCGCTGCGTGCTCAGGTTCGCAAGAACGCACACAAGGCGGGCTCTGGCTGGACGGCCTGGACGTTTGACGACCTGTCGTACGAGAACCTCCAGGAGTACCTGGCCTCCACCGGCAATGATGCGGCCAAGACAGTTGCCACCAAGTCGGGCGTTGCTCGTGAGGAGCTCGTCAAGGCTGCGCAGTCGTACTACAGTTCGGCATCTAAAGCGGGCGGCGCGCAGTACGCCGCGGCCACCTCGAACCTGGCCAAGGCCACCGAAGCAGCCAAGAACAACTTGTTTGACACGTGGAGCGAGAGCGAAATCAAGGCCTATCTCGACTCGTATGGCGTGGTATGTACCGAGACAGCAGAGGCTTGTTGGCCAAGGGCGAAGAATGGGTGCTAACGTTTGCGCTTCCAGCCGGTGCCACAGGGTAGCACGTCGAATGATTTGCGCGCATTCGCGCGTCAGCAGGCGACGTACTTCCGCTACGGCACGACATCGCCGACTGCGACGCTGTTTGCCAAGGCAGCGGAAGGCTTCTGGAGCTCATATGACTGGGCCAAGGCACAGGTCCAGATTGGTGTGGACGTGGCCAAGAAGCAGGCCGAGACGTTCCGCAAAAAGGGCAGCGACGAGCTGTAGAGGAGCAGCCGTCGCCGGCAGCACGAAAGAAGAATGCATGTTTAAAAGGACACGACGGGTTGGGAACGAGTTAGGACATCGGCCATTGCATAGTTCAGAAGCAGTAGGATCAATGCAGGGCATGCGCATTTGTCGTTGTCTGTGCCTGTGACCAGCGGCTTTATTTGCTGGCCTTGGCTGCCGCATCATCCGCCGAACGGTTGATAAGCAGCCCGTCGAGGGTAACACGCCCTTGAGATGGCGCTCGTCACGTTGACATGTTCTATTGAATTTGGGGTATTTTTTTGTATTTTTATTATTTCTGTTCCAAAACTTACCTGGACATAAAAAGAGACAGGAGCGCAAAAAAAAAAAAAAAAGAGTCGCACGTTACCTTTGCATGCCACCTTCGCATGTCTCTCTCGTCGTTTTGTCGAGTTCTCAACTCTGCACACCTACTTACCTACTCCCACTGGAAGCTGGCCTGGAACTGCTCCGGGGTCACATCATCGCCAAAGAGCTCGGCATGGTCCCGACACAGCGAGACAAGCAGGTTCAGAAAGTTCTGCTCACGCTGGTCCGGAAGAAACCAGCAGCAGTGGGTCGATGGCGTGGCCGACGTGCAGCAAATGGGGCAGGCCATCAGAGACGTGGGCAGGGTCATGGTCGTGGACGAGATGGTCGTCTGGACCGAGCCCAGCAGCAGGTCCGGGTAGGCAATGCAGAGGCGGACCAGGCGGCGGAAGCAGCTGGCACGCGTCTGGTGGGAAGAGCTGAGGGTCAGGTAGAGGTAGAGGCGGTGGGCGGCACTCCAGATCTCCTTCTCGGCCGAGGTCGGGTTGGCACGGAGGCGGGCAAGGTAGGCATCCGGCGTGAGGCTGGTGCTCGAGGAAGAAGTGGTGGTCGACGAGGAGAGGGTACTGGAGAGGGAGGGGAGAGGGGTGGAGGAAGAAGAGGATGACGACGACGACTGCGACATGGCTTCCTGTTGACTGATGTTCTGAATTCAAATGTTTGTTGACTCACCCTTTTCGAGAAGAGCAAACAGAAAACAGGAAACCGGCGAAAGTGTGATCGAGCAGGCGAACGAAGACCGGTTGAGATGCGACTGAAGAGAGGAGAAGAAAATACGAAGAAGCGGCATCATGGCCGCCTTTTATGCTGGTTCTCTACGTACGTAAACGGCGGCGTCTTGTTCTCTGTTCACTGTGAACAGGAGTCAATGCAATACAAACAATGAGACAGGACAATGAACAAGGGGTTGAGCAAAGGAAGTAAACAAAGGAGACAAAGACGAAGCGCAAGATGAACAGTGGACAAGGAAAATGTACAAAGAGTGCAGAGCGGAAAAAAAATAGCAGCATTTAGAATACGAAAAATACTAAAAAAAAAAAAAGGACAAGAAAAAACGATGAAATGAAGCAAAAGACAAAACGGGACAAAAGAAAGTAAACATGAACAAGACCGTTGCATCTTGCCGGAAAGATGAAACCGCGGCCAAGACGAGCGCGGCCAAGTCAAACGGGCAACGGCCAAGACCAAGCCAGAACGGCCTTCCCGTCAGCTTATCGCCCTGGCGCGGCTGCGATACTTTTTTTCTTCCTCCGTTCTTTGTTGAACCGCCGCGGGCCAATCAACTTTTACCAATCCGCCGACAGTTGCGACGGCCGTCCTGTAGCCCCACTGGGAATCCGATATGAACCAATCACCGGCTGCTGCTGCAGCGCGGGCCAGGCCGACGATAAGACAACGACAAACCTCTGACGGCCGTTTTGTGCCTGCGATCCAGCTGCGCATGCTGCGTGCGGGTCAACGCCGGGAGAGCTTCCGTCTCGGGCCAAGAAATTGCAGCGCGGCTTTCTTCTCTTTATTCTCTTTCTTCTCTTTCTTCTTTTTCTTCTTCTTCTTTTTTTTTTCTCTTTTTTTCTTTCTCTCCTTCCTGCCGTCTTCCCCTCTTTTCCCTCCATTCACCACCACCCTCCTCCTCCACGACCATGACACTCACCGAAGCGGCCCCACCGGCTGCGGCCGGCCCGGGCACATATGAGTACGACCTGGTCATCACAAATGGCGTCTGTGTGACGGCGTCGGATGTGGCGCCGCTTGACATTGGCGTGCGCGGCGAGAAGATTGCGGTGCTGGCGCCGTCGGGCTCGCTGGCGACGGCATCGGCGCGGCGACGGATCGACGCCCACGGCGGCTACGTGACACCAGGCGGAGTGGACTGCCACGTGCACCTGCAGGAGCCGAGCCTGTTTGGCAAGGGGCGGTCGGCCGACACGTTCGAGACGGGTACGCGGTCGGCGGTGGCGGGCGGCACGACGACGATTGTGGCGTTTGCGCCGCAGCAGCGGCACGAGCCGTCGCTGCTGGCGGCGCTGGACGCGGCACAGGCGCTGGCGCGCGGCCACTGCTGGTGCGACTACGGGCTGCACCTGCTCGTGGCCAACGCGAACGAGGCGGCGCTGGCCGAGGTGGCGGCGCTGCCGGCGCGCGGCGTCACGTCGCTCAAGATCTACATGACGTACGAAGCGCTGCAGCTGCGCGACGACGAGATCCTGTCCGTGCTGGCCGCCGCGCGCGCCAGCCGCGTGCTGACCATGATCCACGCCGAGAACGGCGACGTGCTGAACTGGCTGACCGAGCGCCTCGAGCGCCGCGGCCTCGTCGCGCCGCGCTTCCACGCCACCAGCCGGCCACCGCTGCTCGAGGCCGAGGCCACCAACCGCGCCATTGCGCTCGCCTCGCTCGTGGCCCAGACCCCCATTCTGCTGGTGCACATCAGCGACGGCGAGGCGGCCGCCCGCATCCGCGCTGCCCAGACGCGCGGCCAGCCCGTGTTCGCCGAGACCTGCCCGCAGTACCTGTTTCTGACCCGCGCCGAGCACCTCGATGCGCCCCACGGCTTTGAGGCCGCGAAGCACGTGTGCTCGCCGCCGCCCCGCGACGCCGCCGCCCAGGCCGACGTGTGGCGCGGCCTGCGCAACGGCACCTTTTCCGTGCTCAGCTCCGACCACTGCCCCTTCAACTACGACGACGCCGAGACCGGCAAGAAGACGTGCATCACCCCCGAGTTCCCCGTCGGCCAGTTCCGCCACATCCCCAACGGCCTGCCCGGCGTCGAGACCCGCGTGCCCCTGGCCTTTGCCGACGCCGCACCACTCGCCGGCGCCAACGCCAACGCCAACGCCAACGCCACCAAGCCGACGGCGCGCCGCCGCCTGCCGCTGACGCGCTTCGTCGAGGTCACGTCCACCAACGCGGCCAAGCTGTACGGCCTGTACCCGCGCAAGGGCGGCCTCGTACCGGGAGTGTCGGACGCCGACCTCGTCGTGTGGTACCCGGAGCCCGGCAGCGCGGGCGCCGCGACAGGCCACCGGCCGGCGGCGCTGGACGCTGACGGCGGCCTCCTGCTGACCAACAGCATGCTGCACCACGCCACCGACTACACGCCGTATGAGGGCCGCCGGCTCAGCAACTGGCCGCGGTACACCGTGCTGCGTGGGCAGATCGTCTGGGACCGCGATGGTGCGGGCCTCATGGGTGCGCCGGGGTATGGCCAGTTCGTCGAGCGCCAGACGGGCGTGCTGGGCGACGTGTGGGATAAGGTGGACCAGGACGGGCCCTTTGACGAGGCGATACTGTAGGAGGAAGCCAACAAAGAAAAAGAGAAAAAAAAAAAAAAAAAAAAAAAAACCCCCCCCGCTACTGCCGAGCCTCTTACGTTTTTGCGTGTGTCTCTTTGTCGATTGCGCCCGTTGCTCCAGAACCGCCACCGAGGACTCTTTGGTCTTTGGTGTCCGCATTTTGCCGTATGGTGCATGATGTGTTGCATCGAGAGGAGAGGGGGGNGAGGGGGGGGGAGGGGGAGGGGTGCGAAGTGAGAGCATAGCAGAACTAGAAGAGCATACTGCTATGCAAATCTAAACCGCTGATGCTCGGCTGCTCCCCTCCCCCGCTCTTCGGCCGCGTTCTTTCCTTCTAGAAGAAGGGATGGGAGCTCTTGCCTACTCCGTATTCAGTGGCCTTTCTATGGACTGTTCCAGACGGTGGGGGCCCCTACCACGCCCGAAGAGAGACCGACATTCTCAAAGAGGCAGGAGACAACCGATCGTAGTAATATGCAGGGAAGATACGCCGAACGCACGGGGCAGCCTTGCATATTAGGTCTGCAGCCGTTCTCGTAAGATACCTGGTACGCGGCTGCTGTTGTCCGCAACGGCCTGTCAATCCGTCCGAAGCAGACGCGCATCGCAGTGCGTGCCATCGTGCCATCGTGCCATCGTGCCATCGGGCTGCAGTTTTCCCGCCGGAAAAAAGACGCCCTTGCCGGTCAGCCGGTTCAGTACTGCCCTTCTCGGCCTGGAGAAAGCTTTATCCCCGGGATGGGCACACAGACTGATTGCTGGGTCGATGCATCGCTGTGCATCGCCCGTGTGCATCGGCTACTGCAGCCGCTTTGGCACTGAGCGGCCCAGTAGCCTGGGCCACTCTGCCTGTTCCGAGTCGCCCTTCCTCTTTGGGTGGCGTGCGAGCTATCGTAAGGTAAGATACGTTAGTCCTGCTGCTCTATCTGCTCTGGGTCGCCTTGATTGACTTGCCAAGACAACACGGCGACGGCGAGTGCTGCGCCGTCGAAATCATCGACCCGCTCGTTGTGTCTTTAGATACGAGGATGTTCGGGGATGCTCCCCAATTGAGTCGAGAGGGCTTGGAACGGAAACGGCCCAATAGGAGTGCACAAAAACGCTCGGACGCCCCGAACAGGCCTGGGTCGATGGGCACCGAGCTGGGCAGTGGGAAGAAGGGACTGGTCGGAGAGAAAAGCCGCAACTTGGTTCGTTTCGCCCCTCGGCCGGTGCATTCTGGGAGGATCTGATCATTCCGACCGCCGCCCGCCTGCCATGGGAGAAGGAGGTCCTCTGTGGCAGGATGTGCGCCACCGATGGCATGCTCCCGAACGGCCCTGCCGACAAGTCTCACTAAGCTACAGCGTGCAAGCATGCATATCCTGCCTATTCGGTTGGGCACCTGCCTACGAGTAAGATACTTGTAGTCGCACATTGGTCGCCACCGCCTTCTAGAAAGGTTCTACGGCGAAATGACAGGAGGAGTCGAGTCCATCGAATAAGACTTACATTACCTAACAGAAATTGCAGATCTGGGGGACTCCGCCCCGGCGCCACCAAGCACGGAAGCTTGCCCGTTTCGAATGTGTCGCGTGCTAGTCCCGCCTCGTGCAGTTGTCGGTATTGCTTCTTGTTCTGTGCGCCCGGTGTCCCATTATGTCGGTGTCGCTTTGTAAATTCCTGGTTTCGCTGCTGTGTCTCTGCACCGGTTTTCTAAAAAAAGACGTGGCTGTGGACGAAGGATTCTACGAGCACGGAGTATCTTGACTCTCGCATGCGATGCGGTAAGTCTATACCCCCCCCCC
>PCDN01000003.1:2108918-2158365 GCA_002778105.1 Ceratocystiopsis brevicomis
CCCCCCCCCGTCCTCTGCGATACTGACAGCTTCCTCAATCTATGGGAGCTGTGAGACTAGAGAGAACGGAGCACGGAGTATTTAACCTGCTGTTGATCACCTTCTCTTTCTTCCTGGGTTCTTGTGTTCCCGCAGTGGAGTGTTTTTTTCTTCTTTTTTTTCCTCCTTCTCCTCCCTCCCCTCTTTATATATTGATACCCCAGAACTTGCTTTCTCTTGTCGTTTTCTTTCTCTTTTTCTTTTCTCTCTTGCATCTTCTATCCACGACAACCACCTCAGCAGCAGCAACAATGTCGGAGACAAAGGGCGTCGCCGACGCCGAGATTGGCACCCCCCCGCCCTTTGAGGGCGCCGACACTAAGGCGGACGTTATCCTCGAGGGCGGTGCCATTCTGGGCAGCATCGAGAAGGTGGAGGAGTATGGCTACGTGCACAGAGGGTATGTCGTCCTGTCTCGATTTCCCCTTTGCCCTTGCTCGTCCCCCGGCTAACACACCCAGTCTCAAGTCGCGCCACGTGCAGTTCATCGCCCTCGGTGGCACCATCGGTACCGGTCTCTTCCTGGGTATCGGCTCTGCTTTTGCCAAATCCGGTCCGCTCTCCGTCATCCTCGGCTACTCCTTCACCGGCCTGGCCGTCTTCGCCATGATGCAGTGTCTGGGTGAGATGGCCACCTGGCTGCCCCTGCCCGGTGCCATCCCTCAGTTCTGCGCCCGCTACGTTGACGAGGCCCTCGGCTTTGCCGTCGGCTGGAACAACTGGTATGCCTCGTCCATCACCATCTGCGCCGAAATCTCTGCCGCCTCCGTCGTCATCGGCTACTGGCCGGGCGCCCAACACATCAACGTCTCCGCCTGGATTTCCCTCATCCTGGTTCTGATCATTTTCCTCAACATCTTTGCCGTCGCCATCTACGGTGAGGCTGAGTTCATCTTCGCCTCCATCAAGATCATTACCATCATTGGCCTTCTGCTCATGGCCTTCATCGTCATGCTGGGCGGAAACCCCAAGCACGAGCGCTTCGGCTTCTGGTACTGGCAGCACCCGGGTGCCATGCTCAAGCTCGACGGCGTTGAGAACCCCAATACAGCCCGCTTCCTCGCTCTTTTCGCTGTCCTTATCAACGCCGCCTTCTCGTACGGCGGTGTCGAGCTGGTCGCCGTCGCCGCTGGTGAGGCCGAGAACCCGCGCAAGAACATCCCCAAGGCTGTCCGCCGTGTCTTCTGGCGTATCCTGTTCTTCTACATCCTCGGCTCTCTCGCCATCAGCTGGCTCGTGGCTGCCGACAACGACGCTCTGCTGAGCAAGTCCGCCAAGGGTGCCGCCAAGTCGCCCTGGGTCATTGGCATCAACAACGCTGGCATCAAGGTCCTGCCGTCCATCATCAATGCTGTCATCCTGACCTCCGCCACCTCGTCCGGCAACGCTTTCCTCTACACCGGCTCGCGTTATCTGTATGCTCTGGCCCAGAACCGCCAGGCCCCGGCTTTCTTGCTGCGCTGCTCCAAGCGCGGTGTGCCCTACGTCGCCGTTGCCGTCACCGCCACCATCGGCCTGCTGACCTACCTGTCTGCCGGCTCCGGCGGTGCCTCCCAGGCCTTCGAATGGTTCCAGAACCTGACCACTGTCGCCAGTTTGTTTACCTGGTGCTCCATTTGCATCTGCTACATTCGCTTCCACGCCGCTCTCAAGGCCCAGGGCGTCGACCGCAACACCCTTACTATGAAGAGCCCCTTCCAGCCGTACCTGGCCTACATCTCGCTCTTCTTCTTTGCCATGATCATCCTTTTCAGCGGCTTCGAGATCTTCATCCACGGCAACTGGAACGCGTCCGGTACGTTTTTGCTTCAATTTCTCTCTTTCTTTTTGGGACCCATCTAACATCGCCAGATTTTGTCGCTGCCTACGTCGGTGTGCCCATCTTCTTCCTCCTGTTCGGCTTCTGGAAGATCCTCAAGCGGACCCACTGGAAGTCATCCTTGGAGGCCGACCTGTTCACCGGCAAGGCTGAGCTTGACGCCGAGGATGGCCACTGGCCCGACCTCAAGCCGCGCAACTGGCTGGAGCGTGTCTGGTTCTGGATCGCATGAGAACCGTCGGGGCCAAAGAAAGCGAAGGGGTTCAAAGACGGTCTTTGTTTCCCCTCGTCATTCTTTTTTTTTTCTGTCATAATTTCTCTATTTTTTCGTTGGCTTTTTGCTTCCTCATCGGGACATGCAATGCACCTCTTTTTTTCCAATATCCCTACCCTGTAACTTACCATCGCATACACATACACATGCAGCGTACAAGACATACTACGACATCGTCTTGGCTTATACCAATTTCGTTCCCTTTTAGTTTTTTTTCCCTTTTCACTCTGACATGCTTTATCGTAACCCGTGGTTCTGCAGCAACAGACAGTGGCGTGTGCGATATAATGAAAGGGGAAAAAACAAGCGAATGATGAAAGTGAACAGGAAAGGAAGAGGATGTAAAAAAAGCAAGAAACGAATGAGCTATATATCAATGGATAATGAAAAGAAGAGCCTATGCAAACAAAAAAAAAAACGCTTGTGGCTAACTTTTTAGTTTCTCCTGGGATTACCGTGAATCGAACACGGGTCTCCTCGGCCACAACGAGGTATTCTAGCCACTAAACTATAATCCCGTTTCTAGAGGAGAACCCAATTTGTTGAAAGCTGCGGCGTTAATTGTCAATATATAGTCTCCATGATTTTGTGGATCGGTAGCGGATTAAGCAAGTGAGCGTGTGCCAAGCCTGGCGGGAGTTTGGCCTGCCCTCTGCTCCTTCCACCTCGAGAATAAAACTGGCCTGTGAACTATAAAACCATTGCGGGTGAATAAATTTCTGCTCTGTTATGGAGGCCAGTATAGGGCCACAGAACACCGATAAAAGTTCGAGCACGGTCAGGCTGACAATACGCACGTAGTATTGCCTGCGAGACAAGAAAAGTGTCTTTTTTTTTTTTTTGTAAAATTCTTCAATTGAAAGATCGAAAGCAAAGCACATGGAAACGGAAAGCGTAGAGCAACCCAACACCTATCATACCAATTTTTCCCTCGCCCCTTACGTCCAGGTGTCCCTGTTATGTCTTGTGCCCTAAGGACGCATATCTTCCGTCCTCACGCCGAGAGCCTTTCACGGCGTGATCATTCATGCCCCCTCGTGGGGGGTTCCATAGCCCATCCTCTCGAAAACGCCGACCGATGCCGAAACTGTGAAGCGAGCGTACCTCGCAGAGGCCCGATGAACAGAAGGAAATGGGGTAGGCCCCTTCCATGAACCGAAGGAAAAAGAGAAAACGAAAACAAATATCAAGGCCGCCATGTCTAAAGGACTTTTGTCTAACCCCGCGATATCCTCCGTCTAGCCGAGTCCGACAAGGGGAAGAACGAAGCCATCCTTTTTTTCTATCCAAACCAGGGAAAGGGGAAAAAAAAGACAACACAGACGGTTATCTCACAGCCATCATAAATATAACAGACAAGGGGGAAGGGAGGGGGAGGTGGGTAAAAATTGCCCAACACAAAAAAAAGTAAAAAGCACAAATAAGCACAAATATACAGATTCGAGAAACGAGAAACGAGAAAGAAAAAAAAGGGTATGTCGTGAGGAGGTGCACAGGAGGACATAGCAAGACGGGAACGGCTGCCTATAGCGCAAGGTCTTTAACCTCTGATATGCTGCGGTACCGCTTGTGCGTGGATGGTCCGTCCTCGTTCGCCTTGCGCTTTGGCCGCCGCGGCGGCGTCAGCGGAGCGGAAACGGCGCTCAGGCTACCGTGCTTGATGCCGCGCAGCGTGCCCATGGAGAGCGGGCCCGAGAACGCGAGTGACTCCGCCGTGGCCTTGTTGCTTGAGATCAGCTGATGGTTGATCTGGTTGCGGCGGAACGCGCCGACGTCGGAGTTCTTGTTGAAGTGAGCCATCAACGGATGCAGAGGCGGGCTGTCGGGTTTCGCATCTGCTGGGGCAAGAGACGGGCCCGCCGCGCCGCCGGGTGTGGCGGCCCTGGGCGTCTCTGCCGGTGTCGCGCCGTCGTCGTAATCGTTGCTGTCGTCGCCGCCCATGACGCTGCTGCTAAGGTCCACCATGTCCAAGCCTGTACCAAAAAACGGCTCATCAGGTACGATCGGGTTTTCGCCGAAAAGGCCGTTGATTGCAGCCTCTACTTCCTCGGGGGGGAGAGAAGCCAATGTAGCGTCAATGGCAGCCGTATCAAAGAACGAATCAAAGTCGGTCTCGTCGGTGGGATCGAATGCAGTGTTCAATGTGTCGTCGAGTGCAGCATTCTGTGTAACATCGGCCTCGGCATTGCGGTCAAAGCAGATGAAGTCTTCGATCCGGAGTGTGTGCTCACCGGGATCTTCACCGAACTCGGCAGAGATCTCGTCACTGTCCTCGTTGAAGCCCATGTCCAGCCCCAAATCGTTGTAGCTTCCCAGTCCACCCCCGACTGGGTCACTGTGGATGAGGTCGTTGTTGCCGACTGCCTGTGTTGGGTCGCTGAAAAGGTAGGGATTGGCGTGGCGCTGGAGGGGTGACGACTGGATCATGTCGGTGCCATCCAGTGAATAAAACCCCATATTGAAATTCAAAGGGATGGGCTCCGTTGCGACCTCCATCTCGCGCGGTGCCTCTGGTGTGAAAATGACCATTTTTCTCGTGACCGGATTGATTACGGCAATGGGCTTGGACCGTTTGTTTGACAGTGCAAAACGGCCAATGCGAGGTTGGCCCCGGCGGTTGCGCACAGGCACAAAACTCTCCGAGTCGCTGTCGGAGGAATCCTCCTCGGCAGGCTGGGCGCTGCGAAAACTGGGCTTTCGTCGTGGGAGAAGCTGTGGCTCGTCGTCTTCTGTGGTGTCGCCATCGGCTGCAAACAACGTGTTAACGGACTGACGAGGCAACGCGGTGGGCGACACGCGGCACAATAGAACACCGGGTGCCGAGATGTCTATAAACGTGTAACAACAGTAGGGGAAATCTCACTTTCATATCCGTTGTTGGAGTCCGACTCGGACTCGGGCTCGGCCTCTCCCGTCCTTTCGCCAAGGGCAGTAGAAACTGCAGCTTCGGAGGCAACAAGATTGGCAACGTCCGTAGCCAGTATGTCATCATTGATGGCATTGTTGGTGGGCGCTGTAAAGTCCCAGAATGTTGCGCTGTTGGACGAATCCGATTCCTCCTCGATTTGACGACGGAAAGCCTCGTCCAATGACTGCTTCTCAATAAAAACATCCGGGAAAAACTCATCAGACGAAACGGTGGGAGTGGAGTTGCTGTCGCTTTCATTGTCGCTGTCTGGAACACCGGCGAAGCGCACATGGCGTCTCTCCGGGGATTGTCCAGACGCGTTGTTGATGTCAGATTCGAGTATGCCGTTCCAACTCAAATTGTCTTCAATATTGGCATCCGGACCGCTGCTGTAATCTTCCTCTTCATTGACGGGAATCTCCTCGTCATCGTCGTCGTCGTCGCCACCGTCTTCCTCGTCCTCTTCGTCGTCTCCATCGCTGTCGTTTCCGATAGCGATTTCGTCTTCCTTCCGATTAGTAGGCCGAGGCGTACGGCTGTGGCGAGGTTTCGTCACGTCGTTGATAATTGCCTCCTCCTCGGCCGCGTATACATCGTTGTCGTCGTCGTCGTCTTCGCTGACTTCGTCCAAGGCAGAATAACCGCCGTCCGAGGAGAGGTCCAGGGTGGAGGACAAGTCCGAGTCCGAGTCCGAGTCACGTCGGCGTTTCTCAGCCTTGGTCGACGAAGCGGCCTTGCGCTGGCGAGCGGGTTGAGACATGGATGACAGTGTGGTTGAGGTTTAGTTCCAAATGGTTCCGAGTGTCTCGTGTTCGATTTCGTTCTTTTGGGTGGGGATTGTCAGAAAGAGCCGAGTCGCGAGAGTGAAAATCAGAGCTGATCCGAACACCCTCGTTTAGAAGGGAAAACGCCAAAGATAAGTAGCCGTGTTGTATGGTTTTTGTTGTATTTGGAGTCGAGGCGTTTGTCTCTCGGGACAATGTTGGCGATGCGATCAAATAGAGATCGGTGAAGCCCAAGATAGCAGTAAACGCCCGGATGGGTAAAACTGTGTCGAGAATGAGAATTGGCAAAGATCTTAATTGTGGACTATTCGTTGAGGCTGCTGGACTGCAGGACGTGGCCGGTCGTCTTCTTCGAAAGAGAGACGAACCGGCCCTGTCCCGCAGTGGGCACTTTACAGCTCAGCGACGGTCGTGTACATCTTGGGAAATTCTCGGCAAAGTTTTGTAAGTGGGGTTCTTGCAGTTTGAATGAAAGTTCGACTTCGTTGTCTGGCGAGGGGTATTTGTGTGTGGATTGGTGATGGTAAGAGTAGAAAAGGCAGATGAGGCCGGCGGAGAGCAGATATTTTAGATATTTTTTGACGATCCACTTTTTCTTTACACCTAATGCGTACTTTCCCCCCAACAGCCAGCCATTATTGGTCTGAAGATCGGCGGATTTTGCTGCAGAGACCTATAATACTTGTTGAATACCCGAGCAGTCGGCACGTAGCGGGTCGTCTTTGAACCGCCAGGCTCACCGCTACTTCACCTGTGCGGAGGAAAGTCTGCATTGCGGCGCTGTCTTTCCTTTCCCCATGCTATCGGCCTCTCTATCCTCAGACGCTTAGGCATCAGTTGTCTTGCCCTCTGCACTGCCTGTAGCTGTGGATAGGTGTCGTCCGCATGTATCTGCATCTTATCCACATCTCCAGTTCCGCGGGGTTGACGTCGAACATCATCAGCCGTACGAGTAATTCGCTGCATGCGATCATCATCCCAAATGTGTTGGGTCATCATGGTGTAATAATGCAACGATGCGCAGTGCAGGATGACGCGGTTTCGAGATCTGCCACGGAAAGCGCGATCCGTGAGAGGGGGGGTCATCGTTTTTTTGGCTGCGACTCAGCCCGATACCGTCCGTACACGTCGACTACAAGGGTTACAAAAGCCTTCACACGAAGACGACGACAACAAAGCTATTTTGCCTGCCTCTGTATCCTCCCGTTCTCCTTTTTCGCCTCGACGAATCTTGCGCTCCAATGGCGGGGTGCCAGAAAAAAAGTTTGAGAAACTTTTTTGTGGGTCTGTTATCTTATCGGAGGGCGTTGCCCGGTTAGCAGCCTCGTTTCGAATCGGAAAAGAGTAAATACTTTGTAGAGACCGAGCCTGGTGCCGCGTTGTCCACTTCTCCGACTTTGCTCTGCTGTATACTCTCTGTCCTTACTTTCTTGGTGGTCTTCTCTGTCTCTGACTGTTTGCTCTTGGTCTCCCTTCTTCCTCACTATCGCTCAACCATTCTTGACCTCATTACCCCCCTTCGCCGTCACGATGGCCACTGTTCAGCCGGCTACAAAGTCGCACAACCTCTTCGAGGTGTATCTTCGTTTACGTCCACCACAAGCCGGTGCTGCGGCCTCGGACCGGTTTTTGGAGGTTGAGCCACCAGAGACAGATGCTCCGTCCACGGCACCCACGCACATTCGCCTTAATCCGCCAAACGACCGGCGGCGCGCCATCGAGAAATTCGGATTCACGCAGGTGTTTGAGGAGGGTGCCACGCAGCTCGATCTCTTTCACTGTACTGGCGTTGCTCCTCTCATTGAAGGTGTTCTTTCCCCAGACGGAGGCGAAGGGACCGATGCGTTGTTCGCGACACTTGGCGTGACCGGCTCTGGAAAGGTGATGTTTCGAGGGGCCGGCGAAAGCACAGTACACGTGGAAAAAGATTTGCTAACTCATTTTCACAGTCGCATACCATTCTCGGATCTTGCTCTCAGCGAGGCTTGACGCAGCTTATCCTTGACGTTGTTTTCCGCTCCATCGGCGAAAACATTGCCGACTGTGCGACTGCGCCGTCGCTCGAAGCCTCCATCACTGCTGCTGATGCATCGGAAGCAACAATCTATGTCGCCTCTACATTTCTCGATGCGGTGTACGCAGATGCACCCTCGGCGTCGCGCAGCAACTCGCTTGCTCCGACACCAGCGCTCGTAGGCACCCCCCAACATACCCCCAACCCTACAACAGAGGAGTTGTCCCTCCCAGCTTCCTGCGTCGATTGGCAGCTTGATAAGGATCCGCCACGGGTTAGCAACTGCAACAGTTTCAGTGAACTGCCAATGCCCGGGCGGTTCCCTACAAGTCCCAGTGGCCTGCCGAGGCCGCGGTGCAACCCAAACAGTGTACGGCTTGCAACCCGGGAGGAGCCCGACGACCCCTGTATTATTTCCGGGATGCGTCTGGACCAGCTGGCCCACAGCCATAATCAGCTATGGCCCACGTCCCTCGGCATGTGTCCAGAAACGTGCCATAGTGGGCCGGTTCAGACTACCAACAGTTATACGAAGACGCCAGTGACGAAGAGTAGCTTCATGACATCTATGGCGGCCTCCAAGAAACAGGAGAGACGAGGCGGTATTCACCGAACGCTAACTCTTCAGGGCGACTCATGTTCACCGGCAGTTGGCGGGCCACCACCACCTGCTCCCCGACGCCTACTCAACCGGCCATCTGCTTTTCCGCAGCAGCCCGATATCAGCGACATCCATGTAAACAGCGATCCAGATGCGCAGTACGCGGTGCTGATCTCCATGTATGAGGTTTACAACGACCGCATTTTTGACCTTCTTACGCCGCCAGTCAAGTCGGCTGCGACAAAGGAGTACCGCCGTCGCCCTCTTCTCTTCAAGAGTACGGAGACGTCGCCGGATCGCAAAGTCGTTGCGGGCTTGCGGAAGATTGTCTGCAGCAACTTGAATCAAGCGCTGCTCGTCCTGGAAGCGGGTCTGCACCAGCGCCGTGTGGCGGGCACGGGCAGCAACAGCGTCAGTTCGCGGAGTCACGGGTTTGTATGCATCGAAGTGAAAAGGCGGCCATCTGGCCGTGTCGGCCCGCACACGTCGTGGAGAGGAAGCGCCCTGACGGTGGTTGATCTTGCTGGGAGCGAGAGGGCCCGTGACGCGAAGACGGTCGGCACAACCTTGGCCGAGGCGGGCAAGATCAATGAGAGTCTCATGTATTTGGGACAGTGTCTGCAAATGCAGAGTGGCATTGGCAGTTCGAACAAGGTAAGAGACACCAAGCATATTGCTTACCGAAACACCCATCCTTGGCTAACCAGCACCACAGCCGAGTGTCGTCCCCTTCCGTCAGTGCAAGTTGACGGAGCTTCTCTTCTCCAACTCGTTTCCGTCTACATCCATGATGCAGTCGTCGCAGACAAGCCATGCAATACGGCGAAATCCGCAAAAGGCCGTAATGATTGTGACAGCAGATCCCCAAGGAGATTTTAATGCGACGTCACAAATTCTACGGTACAGTGCTCTGGCACGCGAAATCACAGTACCACGGATCCCGTCTATTACGCAAGCCATCTTGGGAACGAGCAGCGACGACAACGGCCATAGCCAGGCTGCGCAACAACTGCGGTCGTTTTTGCCGCCGGGAAGCAGCGCGGCGGGTACGCGGAGCCGGACGTTTTCGCCCTGTAGCAACGCATCATCGGACGATCGTGTGACAATGGAGATTGCGGCTCTGGAAATTGCCCGCATGTCAGAGGAGATTGACTACCTGCGGGCGGCGCTTGAGCAAGAGGCGGCGAAGCGGGTCGAGGCAGAGTCGCATCTGCTGTCGATCACGGACCGCATGCTGGACGTGGAGCAGGCGATTCGCGAGGATTGCGCGGCTGAGTTTGACCAGCGCCTTGCCATGGAGCAGGCACGGTGGAAGGCGAGCCTGGAGGTGGAAAAAGAGCGCGGCGAAGAGCACTGGGACCGTAAAGTGGACGTGCTCGAGCGCATGCAAAACAATCGTGGGGACACGGACGACGAGTTCGGCGACGGGTGCGGCCACGATGACAAGGAGAACGTGCTGGTGGAGAACCTGGAAGAGGAGAACGAGCGGCTTCGGCGGGAGGTGGCCGTACTCCGGCGTGAGCTGACCGGGCGCTCGCCGTCAAAGCGAAAGCCACTACGGGAGCGGGAGGATCTGCCAACGGGGTCCCCGCCAACGCTGTCGACATCTCCGGTGGTGGTTGCAGCTTCGGGTGGCCAGAGCGGTGATGCGCTGCACAGGGCCAGCGAAAGCATGCTGCGCAGGATGGAGAAGCTGCGGGTGAGTGAGGCGGACTCGGTGGCGACGGAGTCGATCTTGGGCCGCGGACGGCCCAGTGGCCACTCGGCCAAGTCGGCGCCAAGCAACGGCAGTCCCAGGAAAATCCGCAAGCTGTCGCCGAGGAAGTGGGATGTAGCCATGGACGACGACGACTTGTTTTGATTTAGTTGGGTGGGTGGGATTGGGTTTATTTTTGGGATTTGATTTGTTTTGGGAGATTTTCCTGGTCTTTCTTGGTTTTGGTCGATACCCAATGTTGGCTCGTTCATATTGGAGCATATCGCGACACATGCATCGTCTTACCGAATGCAACGCTTCTTCCCTGGGCGGGCTCTGTCTGGCCTCTCTCCTCTGTCTCCTCGTATGCGGAATGCACGTCCATTGTCTCCGTCCTATGTCTCCAGTCTTTCTGCCATGATCACGCACCAAAGCTCAGGGGCGTCCCTCCCCCCGCCAATCCAAAGGCCCAATTTCAGAAGAGGCTGGTCCGTGCAGTAGGGTGCATCCGGCTAGCCCGAATCGGTGCTAGAGTTGTGTGCCTGCATGCCGGCCCACCAGGAAGGTGTGATAGTATGTGAAAAGACTCCGGCCGGAGCAAGGGAAAATCAGGGGCAGTGTGCAGTAAGATACTTAGTTCGAGAGGGGCATGGTAGGAAAAGGAAGAAAGGCGGAAACAGAAGCAGAAGAAGAAGAAAAACAGGGACAGAGGGGCAAGCAAAGCAGGAAAGAAAGCACTGGAAAGGGAGAAAAGAAAAAGAGTAAAAATAAAATAAAATAAAATAAAAAAAGAAAGAGCGACCCTCCGAGACAAAGGTCCGTTCCTGTCTTACAACGCCCCTGCTCCCCTCGATACGGGTCGCGCCTGGGCCTGCTCTGGCCTGCCCGCCTTCTGGTCGCCCTCAATGCGCACAGTCCCTAGTCGTCCAATCTTACACTTTTTGTCCAATCCGCGCGCACGGGAACACGGCATCCTTCGGGCATAGCTCCGCCCGCCGTTTTTCTCTCCCTTGCGTCGTCACCTAGTCCGTTCCTGGCGCAACCGATGGTTCACGCAGACGCTCGGTTTGCCTCTGTGCGTCTCTCATTTCTCATTTATTTTATTTTTATTTTTATTTTTATTTTTTTCCTGCTTCTTGTTACGTTTTCACTTCCTCGCATTCACTCCCACTTCTTCCACTTCTCCTCGTCACGAACCGGTACCGCTGCAGCCAACGGCTTCTAGCCTCGAGATTTAGTGGACTCCCGACCCCTGACTCCTGCCCTCGCGCCCTGCGCCTGCCCACGACGTGCTACCTTACTACGGCTGGCCTGCTGCAGCGTCCACCCTGAATCCCCTCTCCTTTCTCTCGACACACGTGAAACGGTTCCTGCCTCTGCACCCGTTCTTGGCCCGCGACGTATCCAGAGACTCGGAGAGAGACGCGCTGTCTTGTTCGCCGTCGGCTGTTTCTACGCGCATCGTGCCTGTGGGTGCTGGTGGCACGGTTGCGCAGAAACTGCTCCCTCCTGAAAAGAGGGAATAAAAAAACACGACCGCGAAAAGCACACCCGAAACACCACACACACGCACACCCGCCCTCTCTGCCCACCATGGACGCTGCGACCGTCCCCTCCACACCGACCATCCCCCGGCAAACCCATCAGCAAGCGCGGCGCAAGAACATGGCCCTGGCCACACCTACCCCTCTGTCGACGCGCAACCCGCCGCCGCCGTCCCGCGACGGCATCGTGGCGCCGGCGTCGCCAGAGGTCATTTCGTCCCTCATCACCAGCCTAGCTGTCATTTCACGACCGGCCAATACCCATTTCGACAACCCGTTCGGCCCTCCCGTGGCGCCCGGGTCTTTTTCTCCCACCAGCGGCTCGTTCGGTGTCGACTACGGCGCCTTCGCCCAGCCCTCCGAAGTCAATGTCGCAGACAAAGCGACGAACCTCGACGAGCTGGCCGCCGCGCCACCAGTCATCCGTACAGCCAAGCCACCGAGTGGCTTCTCCCCGCTGACCGCGCCCAAGTCCCCGACGCGCCAGACCTCCTCGAGCACCCTCAAGATGATGCTCAGCAGTCGCGGGACCGGCTCGTCCCGGCCATCTTCCAAAGGGTCGCTTGCGTCGCACGACGCCGACGCGCAGAGCATTGGAAACCTGTCAATCGAGCGCGGCGCCGTGTCGCCCGTGCCGCCCACCGAACTACGGCGAAAGACATCGCTCGACAGCTGGGGCAAGAAGACGGCGCGCTCGCAGCGTGGCCTGATGTATATGAGCAGCAAGGAGCGGCTGCGGGAAAAGGAAGTCGAGAAGCGACGCACCAGTGTGGGTTCAGACCGCCTGACGACGAACGGCGCCGTCTCGCCGCGCGCCGAGCTATTCCTCGCCGAAACGACCATCAGCGAGGAGTCGCACACCGACTCACCCAGCCACAGGGACAAGGACGTGATCCGCGCCTCGTTCGACAGTGTGACGCCAAGCCTTCGCACAGCAATCCCCACCCGCGAATCTAGCCTACACAAGACCGGCCCCAACGCAAACAACGCAAAGCGGTCGTCTCGACGGTCATCGAAGCAGAAAGAGACAGCCGACAACGGTGATACGATACAGGAGGAACGCGAGGACCAAGCGCGCACCGACAAGTCACAGACAGGACAGGAAGCGCCACGGGGAAGGCCCCATGATCGTTCCTACCATCAGCAGCCGCAACAACAGCAGCAGCAGCAGCAGCAGCAGCAGCAGCAGCAGCAGCAGCAGCAGCAGCAGCAGCAACAGCAGCAGGAGTCACAAGAGCCGCAGTTGCAACTGCAGCAACGACAGCAACAGCCGCAACAACCACAGCCCTACTACCAACAACAGGCGCGGTCAAATGTGTCCCACTCTATGCCGGCAAACGATGCAGGCCAGCGCTCGTTTTCGCTTACCCATGCGAGCTCGCACCAGCGTCGGGACAGCGCCAATGACGGCGGTGCGCCGACAGATGAGGACCTAGAGGATGAAGGTGCGCCCTTTCCTGCTGTGGCGCAGGGCCGCAAACGGGACCGGAATGTGAGCGGCCGTCGCCGGTCTGGCCCGCCAGCCGATGCAGCAGACAATATGAAGCGTGCAGGGACCAAGCTCAAACGCCTGTCTGGGCCGCTTAATCCACGGTCTGAGGAGACTGGTGCCGCTGGTGGGGGGAGCATCGGCGTGGGCCGGAACGGCCGTGCGTCGGTGGAAGACACCCACGTGGTGTACGAGCGCCCGGAGAGCGCCGACAGCATCGATGACGCCGTAGAGGCGTACCTCTGCTCGCCACGGCTGTCGCAAAAGATCCGCCACCCGCAGACCGGACGGATTATCTCCTTTTCGGAAGTTGGCGACAGCGACGGGTCCGCCGTGTTCTGTTGCGTCGGCATGGGCCTCACGCGGTACATTATGGCCTTCTACGACGAGCTGGCACTGACGCTCAAGCTGCGTCTGATCACGCCGGATCGTCCAGGTGTCGGTGACAGCGAGCCATATGCTGATGGCACGGCGACGCCGCTGAGCTGGCCTGGTATGTTGTCGTTTTTTTTTTCTTTTTTCTTTTTCAGTCTTTTAGGTAGAAAATCAGATGCTAATGAGACAGACGATGTTTATGCGATCTGCCAGGCCCTCAAAATCACGAAATTTTCCATCCTCGCCCATTCGGCTGGCGCAATTTACGCACTGGCTACGGCACTACGCATGCCTCAGCACATCCGCGGGCGCATCCATCTGCTTGCGCCGTGGATTCCGCCCTCGCAGATGTCCGTCTTCGGCTCATCTGCGCAGACCCCGCTGCCGCCGACCAACGCGATCCCCACGTCGCAGCGCATTCTGCGCGCCCTTCCGACCCCGTTCCTCAAGGCGGCCAACTCGAGCTTCATGTCTGCGACGAGCAGCTCCATCACATCAAGCCTGCCCCGAACACCCAAGCGCAAGCGGAAGAACGCCAACGCAGCGAAAGAGCGCAGCAAGGAAGCTGCCGCCAAGGATGCCGCCGCGAAGGATGCTGCGGCGGCGGCGGCTGCTGCGACTGCTGTTGCCAACGACCAGGCCTCTTCTGCACCGGATAACGACAAGGAGAACGTTGTCAGTGGGAGCGGCGGTACGCCGCCGTCGAAGGACATGACGTCAATGGAGGAGATGGACCGGATACGGCCACATACAACATCTCCACCACCCGCTGCTGCTGCCTCTGCTAGTGGCGCATTGGTATCGGGAAGCAACAAGAGAGGCAGTGGTGGGGCCGGTAGCGACGGTCTGTCTGGGCACCAGCACCGCAAGTCCGGGTCGAACGTGTCGGCGTCGCGGGATGCGGCGTCGTCGCGCGAGGCGGCGGTGCTGGCGGCGGCGGCAGAGGCGCTGGCAGAGCGTGAGCGACAGGTGACGTACGACACGCGGCTGACACACGCGATCTGGGAGCTGGCGACGACGGGAGCGAACCCGGCGGTAGACCTGCTGGTGTGCCTGGAGCGGCGGCACGCGATCGGATTCCGCTACGTGGACATTACACGGCCGGTGGTGATCCACCACGGATCGCGCGACAGCCGGGTGCCGGTCGACAACGTGCGGTGGCTGGGCAAGACGATGCGGCGCTGTGAGGTGCGCGTGCTCGAGGGCGAGGGCCACGGGCTGATGGCGAGCGCCGCGGTCATGGGCGGTGTGCTGATGGAGATTGCCAAGGAATGGGAGGATTGGGGCCGGCTGACGGGCGCGTCGGCATCGTCATCGGCGGCGGCGGCGGCGGCGCGGGCCCGCGAAAGCGGTGCACGCGAAGAGCGGCCTCGCCGGGGCACAATTGGAATGGCTCGGTAAGGTGTTTTTCCAAACACGCGTTTTTGCTTCTTTCAAACTCCCCCCCCCCCCCTGTTTGTCCTTTTTGTTTTCTGTTTCTACTAGATTTTGACTGTACTGTTTTTATTGCTTCTCTTTTTCCTTACTACTACCCAGACACAAGGGGTGTGCTTTGTTTCTTTCAGGGGGTGTTAATTTTGGGGTTGGTTTTCTTTTTGTTTTTTTTTTCGACTTCTTTGCTCTAGAAGAACAGAGGAAAAAGGGAGGCCGGGCGAAGATGTACGATTGAAGACGAGATAAATACACAAATACACACATGCGATGAACGTTGTCGGGGCCATTCATTTACAGGTTGTTATTCAGAAAGCTCCCGAGAGGAAAAACAATTCAACAAATCAAAATCAAAATCGAATTAAATTAAATTAAAATCGGAAAAAATTCCCCTGGAAGGACGACGCGGGACTGAACGGAACGTGCTCGAGCACTCACTCGCATGGCGAAACCCACAACATGCGTCTCGTATATGCACGACGACAGACGAGACGGTGTATAAAGAAGACGAAGGTCGAGAACGAAGGGGGAGAGGATTTCCAAGTCGAGGCCACCCGGTGCCTGGTACGACCTGGTCACTGGTCCTAGGCGGACTTCCCGTAACCTCGCACTTGCACGCTGCAGGGGGACGCAACGAAAACGAGCCGTACGACAGCAGGGGACGGAAGGCGCAGACGGAAGGTGCAGACGGAAGGTGCAGACGGAAGGTGCAGACAGATAAGGGCGGTGAGCAGCGAGACACAGATCAACAAAACAGGGGGAGGGTTGGAAAAGCTACAATGGGAAGGCACGATGACAGAGCTGCTGAAAAAAGGTAGGATGGCGAGAAGAGGAAGGATCTAGGTAGCGTTCTTGGGCCCGATTGCCAGCGAAGAAGAAAACTCAAAACAAATAATAAGTGAACAACTAAAAATCTCAACCCAACCCAACGAAAACAAAACCTGTGCCACGGTTAAAGCGACTCAACCTCCTCTGCAGGTCGGACGACAGACGGGAGCTGACGCTGTTGAGAGCAAAAGAACGGGAGAGCTTCTCAAGCCACAGCAGCAGGCCGGACTTTCCTATGCATAGCAACTGACGGTTGGGTCGACGACGGCGGCCAGTATATATATATATATATAGGTTGGGTGTTCCTCGTTCTGTGGCAGTAGGATTGGCTGAAGCCAACAACCACTACACCACCACCACCATTGCTACCAATGGCCAACACAATCTCATTTTCCGCAATGTCGAGCGCCACTGGCCCCCATCTGCTGGCCGTCTGCCACGAATGGGCTGCGATCCGAGCGGCCTCGCCGGCTGTCTCGTACATGGAGATTACGGGTAACAGCCTGACCATTGGCAACGTCGTGGCTGTTGCCTTGTAAGTGTTTTCTTCTTCTCTTGGCTGTCTTGCGTTCTGCATTGCTATTTCTTTCGCCTCCTCTAATCAAAAGATACAACAACTACGGCTGTCTGACCGTTGACGAGGCCGTCCGCCAGCGAATCCAGGCCAGCGTGGAGTTTCTCACCGAGGAGCTCGCCGCCGGCAAGATCATTTACGGCGTCAACACGGGCTTCGGCGGCAGCGCCGACACCCGCACCCGGGACTTCCATCGCCTGCAGTCCGCGCTCGTGCAGCATCTCAATGTCGGCATTCTGCTGCCGACCGACAAGGCGCAGAATGCTGCCAGCAGCGGCGGCGGCAGTGGCAGCGTCATGGACAACGCTCCCAATGCAATGTCTGACACGATGCCCCGCGCCCGGGTCGACCTCCTGCTCCGCAGCCACGCCCTTCCGGCCGCCGTCGTGCGGGCCACGATGATTGTGCGCAGCAACTCGCTGGCCCGTGGCCACTCAGGAGTGCGCGTGGAGGTCATCGAGGCGCTGCTGCGTCTTCTGAAACACAGAATCACACCCGTCGTTCCGCTGCGCGGCAGCATCTCCGCCTCGGGCGACCTGTCGACGCTGTCGTACGTGGCCGGCGCGCTCGAGGGCAACCCGGACGTGTACGTGCGGTGGGATAATTACAACACGACGACGAAGGAACCAGCGGCACAGTATGTTTCGGCCGACAAGGCCCTAGCCCTTATCGGTCAGAAGCCCGTGCGTCTGCAGGCCAAGGAAGGACTCGGCATCACAAACGGCACGGCACCGAGCTGTGCCACAGCCTGCCTGGTGGTGCACATGGCCAACCAGTTGGCCGTGTGGACGCAGTTGCTAACGGCCATGGGTACGGAGGCGCTGGCGGGCACGGCGCACAACTACGACGCCTTTATGGGTAGCGCGCGGCCGCACGGCGGACAGTGCGAGGCAAGCGCCAACATTCGGCGGTTCCTGATGGGCTCCAAGCTGGCGCCGGAAGGGGGCCCGTCGCGTGTCGGGCTGGCACAAGACCGCTACGCGCTGCGCACGGCGCCGCAGTGGATCGGGCCGCAGCTGGAGGACCTGGCGCTGGCAACGCGACAGGTGGCGACAGAGCTGAACGCGACGACGGACAATCCGCTGATTGACGTAGCCGGGAGGACTGTGCACCACGGCGGCAACTTCCAGGCGACGGCGATCACGTCGGCAATGGAGAAGACCATGATGGCGCTGCAGAACCTAGGCCGGCTGCTTTTTGCGCAGAGCGCCGAGCTGGTGGACGGCGCGCGCAACCGCGGCCTGCCGCCGAACCTGAGCGTGGACGACCCGAGCACGTCGTTTCTGTGCAAGGGCTTCGATGTCAACATGGCGGCGTACCAAGCCGAGCTGGCGTACCTGGCCCATCCGGTCAGCAGCCACGTCCAGGTGGCCGAGATGGCCAACCAGTCGGTCAACTCAATGGCGCTGGTTGCGGCGCGCTACACGCTCGAGGCGGCTGAGGTGGTCGGGCTCATGGTGGCCACGTACATTTTCGTGCTGTGCCAGGCGGTGGACCTGCGCTGCATGCGGAACCAGTTTCACGCGCTGACCACGGCGTTTGTCAACGAAGCCGTGCAGCAGCTGCTGTCCGATGACCAGGTCGGTGGCGACCCGGCTACGGTAACGACAACGGCCCTTCTTGCGGCAGCCACCGTCGCAGCCAAGGTTCTGGATCGCTGGGACGCGCTGTCGCACCTGGACTGCGGGCCACGGGCCGAAGCTGCGGCACGCGACGTAACCGGTACGTTGCTGGCGGCCATCCTGCCCGGGTCACGCGATCTCCCTACTGGAGCGGCGCTGCTCGCGTTCCAGAAGGAGCTCGCCGTGAGCCTGGCCAACACGTACAGGAACATCCGCAGGCACTTTCTTGCCCAGACTGCGCCGGCGCTTGGGTCTCTGAGCCCGGCAACGCGCATCGTGTACGGGTTTGTGCGGCTGGAGCTGCGCATCCCGCTGCACCGGGGCATCGACGCCCACCCGCCCCTGGCAGCCGAGCGGCAGAAAAGGGCCCAGGAGAGTGGCGGCGACGGCAACGGCAGCGGCAGTGCCAGCGACGAGCCCGCCGGCACAGGCAGCACGGAGCCCGCAGACGGCACACGCATTCTCGGGACGATGGCCAGCGAGATTTACGTGGCCCTGCGGGACGGGCGGCTGTTTGACCGCGTTGCCGACTTCTGTGAGAGGACAAAGCTTTGGGAGTAGTAGTGAGCTGCGTTGCAAGTATCCTCACTAGACAGCTAGAGAGTTCTTTTCGGTTAAGCAGCAGTCTTCTCATAGGGTGCGATCAGGGAATTGCCGAGCTCGATCACGGACTATCACGGATTCACAGAATGACTAACGGCCCGCATCAGGCAGCAAAACCCCCCACTTTGGGCGCCCGCCCGCCTGATTGGGCTAGGCGATCGCATGGTGGCGTCAGGCCTTCCCACNACAGGCTCTCTCCCTCCAGCCGCGACCCCTGAGTCTCCGACTTTGCCGGCTTTTCCTCCCCCCCCCCCCCCCCCCCCCCCCCCCCCCCCCCTCCCGCGTCACCTCGATCGCCGTAGACCGCCGCGACGACAACGGCAACAACACCACAGGTTCACAAACGGTTCTGTGTAGCCCTTGCCTGGTGGTGATTCGGTTATCTTCTCTTTTGTTCTCTTCGTCTTCTACCTTCCCCTGCTTTCAACCAGACCACTAGGACGCCTCGACGTCATCTATTTCGCAAACTACGATCTTGTTCTCAGACCTCCTTCAGATCGCACCCTCCTCTGTCGCCATGGCTTTCCACGGCGTCACAGTCCTCAAGTTTGTTGGCACGGTGTCGCTTGGGTTATTAACGGTACAGCTCCTTTCTGCGCGGCCTGTGTGCTCAGCTGCTAACGTACGGGTGTCTTTCTTTTTCCAGGGCCTCTCCTTCTCCCTTGCAACAGTCACGGTTCCAACGCTCGTGACCCTCCCTTCGGCTCGCTCGGCAGCCGATGCCTTCCGCACGCTTGCCGCCGCGGCCACGGCCCATCTGAACACCCTCGCCGGCGTGGCTAGCTCGGCCTTCTTGCTCGCCTTTGTGCTGTCGCCGCGGCCCTTGCGCCACCCGTATCTGCTGTACACGGGGCTACTGGTGCTGGGTGGGCGCGTGGCGACGGCGCGGCGGTTGACGTCCCTGTACGGTGTGGACGCGTTGGATATCGAGGCGACTGGTCCTGCCGGATCCGGCAGCCCGGCTAGCCCATCGTCGCCCGCGCTGTCGGCGCTGCGGCCGCACCACAGCCCTAGCAGCAGCAGCATCGGCGGCGGCAGTGGCGGTGGCGGCGCTGTCGGCTGGCTGCCGACGTCGGGCTCGCACAACATGGAGGCGAGCTACGAGGTGCTGGGCGAGGGCGATGCGCACAGCGAGGACGATGCGGGCGCGGCATCGACGGCGGGGGCAGCGGGTGCGGCCACGGCAAAGAAGAGCCGGAGCACGAGCAGCAACAGCAGCGAGGGGGCTGGTGCCGGCATCAACGGCGAAGAGGTACGCGCGTCGGTGGAGGTGTTCCTCAAGAAGCAGATTGTGCACACGGCGGTGAGCGGCACGGCGTTTGCCATGGCCATTGTTGGGCTCTGGGGCGACGGCACGTGGGTGGCGCCGGCGGCGGCGTTTCGCGGCGACCGGTTTTACTAGAAGAGAGGCGATTGTTCCGCGCCTTCTGATATCGTTCTTTGATGCCGACCTCCACTTCCTCGGTCTTTCTTCTTCTCTCGCGCCAGCTGCAGCCTCGGTCAGGTTCCAGGCACCATCGGCCCGGAGGGGAGAAAGGCCCTTTTCCAGCGCTTTTTTATTTTTGCTTCGGTAGGCGTTCTCCTTGGGCAGCAACGCACGCACACACGCACGCACGCACGCACGCACGCACGTATGCACGCACACACAACACGCATCACATGTTATTACGTTTTTTTTTTTTCCTTTTTTTTCCTTTTTTCCCATGGTAATCTCCTTCCTTACTGCTGCCTTTTTTTTGGGCGGCCATTTCATTTATTTTATTTATTTTCCCAATGAACACGCCTCTTCGCGTTGCCATGCCGGTCCGGGATCAAAAATCAAAGGAAAACGCCGTTGCTGAAGACCTGACTGATGTGGGAGTAGAAATCGAAACCAAACACCTAGTGCCTCAATCCAGAGACAAGCGCCACAGGCCGTCGCCCAGAAAGTGTGCGTCCTCCACGACTGGGCCCTTGCCCTTTTCTTTGACCTCCCGTGTACCCACCACCAGTACGCCGACGGCGCACGCCTCGGCCTTGCCCTCGGCCGTGATCACCACCGGCTCGCCTTTTGCCAGGTCGCGGCCCCAGTGGCCCTCGGTGTCGAGCCGGTTGGCGGCGGCGGCGGCGCCGCCGCCACCTCCGCGTTTGGTGGGGGCAGCGTCGTCGGAGTTGTCGGAGTCGTCGTCCGCATCCGACTCTTCAGAGTCTTCCTCCGTCGCGGCCGCCATGGCAGCCGCCGCCGCCGCCGCACCCGCCGCCGGCTTTGGCAGCCGGCCGCCGGGGCTCGTCAGCCCCGGCGCCATCAGCGTGGCGCCACCCAGAACGTAGCGGATAGCGCCACGGTCGATGCGGATGCTGGGGAAGGCCTGGGGGAACCGGTGGACGAGGCGCAGGTGCGGCAGCAGGGGGTCGGTGTTGCCGGGGCGGCCGGTCTCGAAGAAGAGCGGCTCGGCGTCGAGCACGTACAGCACGGCACGGTCGGGCAGCTTGATGGACTGCAGCGCGGCCTTCTTGGGCAGGATCTCGTCGGCGTAGGGCACCAGCAGCGGGTAGGTGGTCAGCAGCGACTGGCGCAGCGACCGCTGGACGGACGACTTGAGCTTCTGCCGGGGGGCGGCAGACAGGCTGGGAAACGGGTCAGCAAGAGAGGAGAGAGGCTGGAAGCTGAAAGAGCCGGGGGGCACGCAGCGTACTCCCTTTTAAACATGGTCGCGGTGCAGGCGGGTAAGAAGGAGGCGTTGTCGAGGGACGAAAACAGCTGCCCCGCTCTCCCCTCCCCAGGAAAAAAGGTTCGTTCGCACTTACAGTGAGTGGATGCCGAGCCCGATAGGCGTTTATCGCTGCGGGGTCCCTGGCCGGGAGCTACAGCGTACGGCGGTGCACGGCGCTCTTCACGAACGTCCATGGCAGTAATGTAGGAAGGAACAGCCCCCCAAAGCAATGTCGGAAGGAACAGCCCCTGGATTTTTTTTTTTCACCATCTACTACTGTATTATCTTACAGGCGGCGGCCCATGCCGGGGACGGGGCAACCCCGCCGGGTCTCCTGGGCCGTCTGGCATGCCATTCCGTCCGGCTTGCCTCTGGCGCCCGGTCGAATCGCCTACCCAAACACCACATTGGCCACGGTGCCGTCCTCGGCCAGGTGCACGTTGAGCCGGTCCGCCTTGTGGTCGCTCGTGGCCACTGTGGCCCCGGGCGCGATGACGCGCGCGTCCTTGGGCAGGTCCTTCTTGGAAAAGGCCTTTTTTTTTTTTTTTCCCGCTGTCAGTCGCGCGCGTTTGCGTTGCAGGGACAGAGAACCCGGACTCACCGTCTCGTTCGACGCCCCGTCCGTCAGCGTCTTGCCCATCAGCTTGCCGAGCCACTGCTGCGCTTGGCCGTCGCCGAGGTTGTTGGCGGTGACACCGGGCACGATGAGCGGCATGTTGTCTTGAAGGTTGGGTTTCTTTTTTTTTGGTTTCGGTTCTTTGCGTTTCCTCGATTTGTTCGTTTTCGCTTTTTGTTTGTTTTGGCTGCTGCCTTGGCTTAGGGAAGGAGAGGAGAGTTCCTTCTTTTCCTATGGCCGGCGATGACGTCGTCTGGACCGGTACCCACTTTTCCTCATGAGACAACAACGACCGATCCGTCGACGTCTGTTGATGCTCGCACGATACACTGTATGAATAGATGTTCGTGTTTCCACTTGGGGTTTTTACCGAAGGTGTCTTGTCACTTGCGAGAACGACGACTGCATCGGCGCCCAGCTGAGCGGATTCGATGCCGCTCAAGCGCCCCTTGGCATGGCCAAGACCACACCCGCCTGGAAATTCGTAGTCCGTATGATGACCTAGACCAGGAATGCGGCTTTGAACATCCCTGCAGTTCTCTTGCTGATGCCATCCGTCAACGGCAACGGTGGTGTCTGCAGTAGGAACGGACCAGTGACAGGCAAGTATCCCGGTACATCCGCAGAGACGGCACCTGTACACGAACTCTTTCGCCGTCGCCATTGCTGCCGTCCATCTCCATCATGTTGGGCGTGGGCCAACCACGCGGATGTGTCTATCTGTCTGCAGCCACTCGTGATCGGTAGTCTTTCCACTGTCGCCTGTCGAGTAGCCCGTCCGTCCAGGCCCTGAATTGGAGACGTTGTAACTTGGCCTGGTGTTGCAGGTCATGAAGCGGCTCAGACTGAACACTTTGGATCCCATGGGGCGAAGATGTGGTAGAACTGGGTTCTCGTCAGAAACTAGTCATTGTGGCGTCTTCCACCTGTATGTGTGGCTGCGGAGGGTGTTCGGCTGTGGAGGCTCAAGGCTGCACGAGGACCAGTATGGACTTAGGCGTCAGCCGCGGACGTGCACAAATGCGGTGCTCCTCTTGTCCGCAGTTCCACCCAAACACCCGAGTGTGTAGATTGGCAAACACGTCGAACAGCTTTTACTCATGCGTCCACGACACGCGATTCCTTAGCAATGGACTGGCGACCGGAACGCCATGGTTTTGTACGCAGGATGCTCGTATCTCAGAACCAATGGACTCGCCGCACAGCAGTCAGACACACAAGCGAGAGGGCTCGAATATATAGACCCCGTTCCTTTCCACAAGAGGGCACAACGCACAGCCTATTGACATAGGCCGCACCCGTCAGCCTTGCTCAGATTATCGGAAGAAATGGAGGTGACAAGAGGAGGGAGAAGAACTGGAACAAAAGGATGGGATCGCTCTACACAGAGGAGGGAAAAGAAGGAAGAAAAATCCCAAAGACCCAGAGAGTGAATTGGCGTCTTATATCCAAACCAAGAGAGCGAGCGTATGTGTTTTGCATGATGGAACATTGCATATGGTGCAGAACGAAGGCGTGGGTACACTGTGTCTCGGCAAGACAATACCGTAAACAAAAAAAAAAGGGGGGGGGGAGAGGGTAAGCAGCACGCATACAGCACGACTGTCTTTGCTCAACACCAGGGAAAGCAAACAAGAAGACATGTCGACAAACACAAAAAGAACGGGAGACTTTCATTCAACTCATGTTGTTTGGGTCCAGTCCATTTCTACCAACCGGTACATCTCGTCTCCTTTGTTCAAGCAAGACACGACCACCCCCCAAAAATCAAACCAGACAGAGCACGTACTTGTACAGTGAATTCAAAATGGTATAGGATAGGCAAACACATTGGAACAGAGAAAGGAAAAATATAAGCCAAAAAAGGCGATCCAAAAAAGGCGATCCAAAAACATCAAACACTCAGAAACAAAATGCTGAAAAATTGCCCTCAAAAGGAAAATAGACACCAAACACCAGAAAGGTCAAAGCATCAGAAACAAGGCAAAAAACGAAAAAAAATCATCAACACACCAATCGAAACACGGCCACACACAGACAATGGAAAACATGCTGGCTTTGGCTCAAGCCCCCCTAATCTTTCGCCACCAGCTGTTGCGCGGCGCCGGCTCCATGAGCACCGAGTTGCGCTGCTCGTTGCTGTTGTTGCGGCTGCCGCTGCCGTCGGACCCGGCCCCGCGATCCGTACCGCGATCCAAGCCACGCTCGCCACCGCCACGCTCGCCGACCCGGTCTTGGTCCCGGTTCCGCTCACGCTCCCGGTCGCGGTCCCGATCATTCTCGCGGTCCCAGTAGTACTTCTCCCGTTCCCGCTCCCGTGCTCGCTCTTCACGTCGCACCCGCCGTCTGCGGTCCTCTTCTAGCTCGGCCGCCGTCGTCTCGCCATTGTCGTACTGCTGCCGCTGAGCACGACGACGTTCTCGTCGCTCCCGCCGCGCCAATTCTTCGTCCGTTGGTGTCGGCGCAGCAACGGCCACTACCTCTGCAACCTCTGCGGCCGCACCTTCTGCTTCTCGCTCGAGAGGAGGCGGCGGTGCATCCGAGTGATCCTGCACCCAAGATGACGTCCCCGAGTGCGGCCAGCTCGGTTTAGCACTGTGCCTCTCGCGCCGCGTCTTGTCTCGGTGGTGTTTGTCACGGATCCGGTCCCGGTCCCGCTCTCGTTCCCGGTGCCCGCTGTGGTGGTGGTGGTCGTCTGTGTCGGATTGCCGACGTGACGTCGTTCGTCCCTCAAGATCGTAAGATGCGTGTTTTGGAGTCCGGCGGTGGCGCCCTGTCGGTTCTTCTTGCTCGACAGCCGATGCCTTTCGGCGTTCGTGCCGCACGGCACGGCGCACCTCCCCATCCGCGTCTTCCGCCTGGAACTCCTTGGCCTGTCGCAGCTCCCGCTGGTCCCGCTCGCGGCGCTGGCGCCGGCGACGCTCGCGCTCCGCGGCACGCTCCATCTCAATCTGCTCGCGCTCGCGTTCCGCCAGTTCCATGGCCTCTCTCTCAGCTGCTTCGCGACGCTCAGCCTCCTCGCGCATGCGCGCCCGCCGCTCCGCCCGCCGCACTTCGCGTTCCTCCAGCCTGCGCGCTTCCTCTGCCTCCTCGTGTCTGCGCCGGCGCTCACGCCGTTCGTCCTCCTTGGTGCGGCGCGCTTCTTCAGCTGCGCGCTCGGCTGCTTCCCTCTCCTCTCGGCGCGCGCGGCGTGCAGCCCGTCGCGCCTCCTGGTCCGCATCTGCAACATGGGTGGTCTCATCACCTTCCGTCGCACCACCTCCATATGTAGAGCTGCGCCGCCGACCTTCAGGCCGTGGATCCGAACGCGGGACTGGGATCGCAGCAATGGCTGGAGATGCGCCAATCTTTCCGAGAAGTCCCGAGAAAGCACCAGTTCGTTTGGCACTGGAGTTGGAACGCTTCAGAGGCGCAGGTGTTGGCACAGGCCCGGCGTCGTTCAGCATCGTGTCTTCGTCTTGGCGACGGTGCTGGAAAACGGAGCGTTAACATGCATGTGGTGCAGCAAAAGCGATCTGCTCTTTGACTTACCCTTGCTCTGCGGCGGTCCACTCTCTCTGGCGTTGTCGCTTCTGCATTTGCCATGAAAGCATCCTCCCCCGTCTCGGCAGATCGCGGCATCCGCTTGCTGCTGAAACGGCCCATGCCAAGAACCCTAGCCGCCTTCGAGGTCGTGTCTGCCAGCTCTGGTGGCGGCGACACAATACCGTGCGACATGTCGACCGAACCGCGTCGTGACGTCTTGCCGCTGCTGCTGTGGCGCTTCTCGCGCGTGGACACAGACCGAGACAGAGGCGGCGTGCTGGAAAACACACTCTGGCGCCGGAGCGCTTTGGCTGGCGTTTCTTTGGCGTGCCTGTCATACTTTTCCGTGTGTTCGGCCTTGTCGGACGCAGAAGACTCCTTGGACGACATTGGCTTTTCCCTGGAGTCGCTCTTGGAGTCGCTCTTCGTGTCGCTTCTCTGCTTGGACGACGACGACACGTGCCTCGTCTCACGCTTCGTGGATGCACCTGGTGTTGCGGCCGACCATGTACCCCAAGACGCATTTCCTTCTCGGCTGATCTTAGTTCGCTCTTTCTTGCTCGCTTTGGGCTCAGGGGGTGGTGTCGGCGGTCCGTCTGCAACGAGAGGGGGGGCCGGCGCAGGAGGAGGTGGTGGCGGTGGTGGCGGTGGGATTGGCTCAGCAGCAGGCTTGGACTTAGACCTCGAGCTCTTCTTGGACTTCTTGGTTGCTGCCATGTCAATTACAGCCACCTCGTCCTCCTCGGCGATTTTGTCGTTCTTGGCGCTGTCGTCGTGATTCTCCTCCACCGAAAAGCTGAGAGGCGACACGAAGGACCATCGTGATTTCTTGACCGGCTCAGGTGGTGCTTCTTCTGGCGCGGGAACCTCCTTTTCCTTTTCTTCCTCCTTTTCTTTCTCCTTTTCTTTCTCCCTTTCGCGCTCTCTGTTCTTTTCCTTGTCTTTAGACTTCGACTTTGACTTTTTCTTGTCAGACACTGTGACAACCGGGGCTGCTTCCGGTTCCGGTTCCGGTTCCGGTTCCGGCTCTGGCTCTGGCTCTGGCGGCGGTGGCGGTGGCGGCGGCGATGGGTCTCTGGTGAAGGCTTCAAATACCTTGAGACGGTCTGAGATCTTTCCGCCGACCTTTTTGGGCTTGGACGACGCGGCCAGTTCAAGTGCTTCCTTCTCTGCCCTTTCCTTCTCCTCTCTTTCCCGCTCCTCTCTCTCCTTCTCCTCTCGCTCCTTCTCCTCTCGCTCCTTCTCCTCTCGCTCCTTCTCCTCCCTCTCCCTCTCTCGTTCCCTCTCCCTCTCCTCTTTCTCCTTCTCCCTCTTTTTCTCCTTCTCTTTTTCCTTGTCTCTCTTTTCCTTGGCTTTCTCTTTGCTTGATTTTTTCGAGCTCTTTTCTTTGACCGGCTCCGGATCGTTCGTTGGTTCCTCGTTTCCGTCTCCAGCAGCGTCAGCGTCGGCTGGTGCCGCATTGGTGGTAGTGCTCATATCGGGCTCGAGAGAGCTCTTGCTTTGGGTGATCTTCTTGGCGGTGCCCCAGAAGCTGAAGGAGTCGTTTTTCGGCGCCAGGATCTCCTCAACCTGCTCGGGACTGAGATTGATAAGGTCGTCTTCCAGGTCCTTGAACATATCGTCGACATCATCGCCGCCTTTGCTCTTCTTGTCCTTTTTGCTCTTCTCCTTGTCCTTCTCCTTGTCCTTGTCCTTTTCTTTCTCCTTCTCCTTCTCCTTCTCCTTGTCCTTCTTCTTGTCCTTGTCCTTCTCCTTGTCCTTTGACGACGACTTGGACGACTTGGACTTCTTCGCAGATGCAGCAGCAGCCTCAGCCTCGGCCTCGGCCTCGGCCTCGGCCTCCTCACGCTCGCGTTGTGCCTGCTCTTCTGCCTCGCGTGCGGCTTGCTCCTCTGCCTCTTGTGCCTCCTTTGCTGCTGCCGCCTCGGCGCGCTTGTCCGCATTGTCGTTAAGTTCATCCAGCTCGCGTTGCTCCTTCTTCGTCATCTTGCGGCTCTTGTCTTTCTTTGCAAGGAGCTCCAAGCGCCGTACCTCTTCTTGGGCAATCTTGGCTTCCTCCTCCTCCCGCGCCGCCTGTTCTTCAGCCTCAATCCGTGCCTTCTCCTCGGCCTCACGCTGTGCCGCTTCTTCGGCCTCTTGGGTCGCCTGCTCCTCTGCTTCTCGCGCAGCCCGCTCCTCTGCCTCCTTCGCCTCCTGCGCCTCTTTCTTTGCCTTCTCCTTCTCTGCTTTTTTCTTTTCTTTCTCCAGCTTCTCCAGCTCTTTCTTGCTTAGTTTTGGCTCCTTCTTTTTCTCCTTCTCCTTCTCCTTCCCCTCCTCCTTTTTCTTAACATCATCCCTATCCTTGCTCTTGGACTTGGACTTGGGGTCGGGCTCAGCGTCCCAGAACTCGTCGGCATCAGAGTCCTCCTGCACGGGATCCTCCTCGGGCGGTGGTGGTGTCGGTGTTGGCGGCGGCGGCGTCGGTTCGCGTGAGGGCGGGCCGGGCTCGGCGTCCTTCTTTCCCTTTTTCTTCTTTGAAGTCAACCCCCACCCCCAATCGCCGCCGTCTTGTTTGGCTTCCTTCACCTTCAGTGCTTCTTCAACCGCCGGCTGCTTCTCCTCCATGACTGCCTTGCTCTTCTTCTTTTTCTTGGAGGACGAAAGGCCCCACAAGTCGTCGGCCTCCGGTGCAGGGTCTTTATCTGCGGAGTTGACGCTGTCGAAGAAGTCAAAGCTGTCGCCACCAGTGCCTGCGCTCTTCTTATCGTCTTCCCCAACCTTCTCTGACTCGCCCCAGATGTCGTCCGACGCCTTGTTGGATTTATTCTTGGTCTTGGTGCCTGAGTTCCAATTCATCCAGTCGTCGTTTGCGGGTGCGGTGTCCTCAGCAAGCTTGAGAGAGACGGCATCGCCATTAGACAAGGCCGCGCCCTTAGCCTTCTTCTTGTTGTCCTTCTTTGTCGCGGCCAAGCCCCAGAGATCGTCATCCTCCTTCGTGTTTTCTTTCTCGGACACTGGCTCCAGTTCTGGCTCGGGAGCTGGTTCAGGAGCCGGCTTTGGTTCCGCGGCAATGGCCTTGGACTTCTTCTTGTCTTTTTTCGAAAGCGAATCGGTGAGGCTCCAAGGGTCGGATTCCTCCTCCTTCTTCTTCTCTGGTCCTGGTCCTGACTCCGGTTCCGGCTCCGGTTCATGAGCTGGTCCAGGCTCTGAAACGATAGCCCTTGACTTCTTTTTCTTGTCCTTTGTTGAAGAGGCCATTAAGCCCCAGAGGCCATCCTCTTCTTTCTCCTTCTCCTTCTCCTTCTCCTTCTCAGGCTTCGGCTCCGGCACTGCAGCCGACTCCGGCTCTGCAACAATAGTCTTAGCCTTCTTCTTCTTATCTTTCTTCGACAACTTGACCCCCCAGGGGTCAACCTCTTCTTTTTTCTCGGGTTGGGGCTCAGGTTCGGGCGCCGCTGGTTCCAGTTCCGGTTCCGGTTTCGGCTCCGGCTCTTGCTCCGGCTCCGCCTTCTTGTTCTTATCCTTTTTCGTTGCCGCAGAATACTTCGCAAGATCCTCTACCTTTGACTCTGGCTGTGGTTCGGAAACCGCTTCGGTGGCTGTCTTAGTCTTCTTCTTTTTGTCCTTCTTTGATACCAGTAGACCCCATGGATCGTCCTCCTCTTTTTTCTCTGACTCCGGTTTGGGTTCAGGTTCAGGCGCCGGCTCGGGTTCGGGCCCAGGTTCGGGGGCTTTGGCAGGCTCCTCTGCGATGGCATTCCTCCCCTTCTTTTTCTTATCCTTCTTCACCGTAGCCGAGCTCCAAGGATCGTCTTCCTTCGCTTTCTTCTCTGGCCCAGGCTCTGGCTTAGGAGGATCAGGCACGGCGGCGACTGTAGCCGAAGCAGCCGCGGTTTTCCCTTTCTTCTTCTTGTCTTTTTTAAGCGTAGTGGCAGCAAAACCCCAGGGATCGGCTTCCAGATTTGTTTCGAGTTCTGGCTCAGGCTCAGGTTCTGGCTCGGGCTCATGTTCTGGCTCGGGCTCATGTTCTGGCTCGGGCCCAAGCTCGGGCTCAGGGTCCGGCTCGGGTTCCTTTTTCTTTGCCTTGCCGGTGGCTACAGACCAAATACTCGAGAACCCCCAGCCCTTTGATGCTTCTGGCTCTGGGGTGGGTTCTGGCTCCGCTTTCTTTTCCTTTTTTCCCAGAAAACCCCAATCGTCGTCTTCGACAGCGTCGCTGTTCATCTCATCGAGTATTCGCTCAGGCTCGGGTTCGGGGTCTGCTGGTTTGGTTTTGCTTTTTTGGTCTTTCTTCGAAGTGGAAAACCCCCAAAGATCGTCCACCGGTGGATCTGGTTCCTTGACAGGCACGGGTGTAGATGCAGGTTCTGGGCCAGGCGCTGCGTTCTTTCCCTTCTTCTTTTTGTCTTTCTTGTTGATAGTAACAAATGATGGGAATATGGTGTCGGCAGCGTGCTTTGCATCCTCAATGGCGACATCTTGTTCAGGCTTGACCTCGGGCTCAGGCGCCGGCTCGACAACATCCTTTTGTTTTCTTCTGCTGGTCATGGTCGTTCCCCAGGATAAGTCAAAGTTGTCTACCGGGGCTGGTGCCTCCTCAACCACCGGTTTGGGCTCCTCTACTGCGGTCTTCTTCTTGGGTTTGCTGGCTCCCATTCCCCAAACGTCCCAGCTGGATTCATCTTTTTCAAGTTCGTTCTTCGGTGGCGGTTCGGGTACTGGATCCGCATTGAGGGCGAAAATGCTGCTGGTGACGTTGTTTTTCAGTTTTTTGGTCTTCTTGGTTGTCGCCGTGCCCCATAAGTCGCTAACAGCGGTTGGTTCGGCTTTTGACTCCTTCTCCTTTGCTTCGTCGACTAACGGTTCATCCACAGAGAATCCGAAGCTTGGATTTTTCTTCTTGTCTTTCTTAGCACCACCGGGTGTTGACCAGTCTTCAGAGAGAGCACTGTTGTCGGCCGGCTTGGTCTCTGTGTCCTTCGCCTTCTTCTTAGTTCCAATTGCACCGAAGCCCCAGATATCGCCAGTAGCGTCGGCTTTCTTGGTGGAACTGCTCTTGTCTGCAACAAAATCATCTCCCCAAGCGTTGTCCTTCTTCGTGTCTTGACTTTCGCCGTTGAGTAAGCTGTCGGCATTGTTCCCCCCGGTCTCCTCGAAAGCACCAAGGCCCGTCTGCCTTTTCTTTTTGGGCTTTGGCCTGTCGGTGCTCCATGGATTGGGCTCGGCGATGTCGGTTTTCTTATCCTCTGCGGCGTTTGCTTTCAAATCCGATGAGGTCTTTGCCGAAGACCCCCAAGCAGAAGTTGCAGCGCCCGCATTCAAAGATGGGCCCCAAGCTCCAGAAGACTGTGAGGGTTTTGTGGAGTCCAAACTCGAATCCAGCGGAGGTATGGTGTCGTTGAGCTTGATATCTTGAAATGCGTCAAATTCACCAGACGGGGCGGCATCTGGGATAAGCGCGCCGGGCTTGTCGTTCTTCTTCTCCGCGTCGCCGGCATCTGCTTTGCCCTTCGTTTTCTTTGTAGAAACCGCCTCAAAGCCCCATACATCGTTGTTGGTCGGGTTGCCATCGCCACCGTCCCCTCCGCCATCAGCACCACCGCCGCTGCCACCGACACCGCTGGTGTCCTTATTTGCTTCATTGCCTCCATCGGCATCTTTCTTAGTACCGTTGTTATCGCCTCCTCCACCGCCACCGGCGTTGTTGTTGTTGTTGTTGTTTTTGTTGTTGTTGTTGTTGTTGTTGTTGTTTCCCCCATTCTTCTTCTTCTTCTTAGGGCCTCTCTGAAAAAAGCCCTCAGATGAAGAAAAGTCGACCAAGGCACCCAAACTAGGGTCGGCAAAGAGATCGGAACTGCTATTGTCCGAGCGACGAGAACGGTGACCACTCGTCACCAAATGACCAAAATGGTCATCGGAGAGCGAAGTGCGCCGTGTTGGGCGATTGTCGGTATAGCTGGGGTCGAGTAGGAGAACATTGTCAGGCTCCACGGGCTCGACTGTGCATGGAGAGTGCAAATGATGGGCCCATTTAGGGCTCAAACTCGGTACAACGAGGTGTCTGCGAGGCCCTCTGGTGTGCGTCAGTGGGGAGGTGAAAGATGGTGGCCGAGTCTAGTAGTTGAATCTGGTCAGCGATTTCCATCGGTATGCAAACGCGGCAGAGGACCGAACAATCGATCCACCAAGACTGAAAAAGAAATAAAGAACACAGAATGCTGTTGGCACAGAAGGAAGGCGACTACGCCACCCAGGGTCTCGGAAAGAAAGGAGAGGAAAGAAATATAGCGTCTTATAGAAATCGTACAAAGAAATACAAAAATGGTGGATGCCAACGCGACAAGAATAAATGAAATCAAAAAGCAGGTGCCCAATAGAGACGCCGGCCAGTTCGCGCTTACTCGCGAGACACTCTTCTCGCGACCTGGGCATCCCGTCCGCAAACCATCAAAAGAGTGACAACAGGACCACCATGCCGACGAGCAGATGCACGTTGAAAAGGCAAGACGAAGTGTGACATATAAGTAAAGGACAAGAAATGAAAGGTGTCTTACTCGGAGTTGCAGCCATGCTGAAGAGATGATGTGAAAGCGCAAATGCAAATCTTCTTCCGACCACGGCAAGGAAGTGGTCGTGTCATCCCACCCAGTCGTCCTGGTCCCAGGGTGGAATGGTATTGCAGAGCCATAGCCGGCGTCTTCTGTGGTGGCGTTGGCGAGGCGCGACAACAGGAGATCGGTCGCGGCCATTGTGAGTGTCTAGCGAGTTGACAGTGCTTCGGAATGCAGATATCAAACTCATGGACGCAGTGGGGGCAACCGAGAGCGGGCAAGAGTCGCTGTGATTGTCTTATGAGCTAGGAGGTGTGAGAGCTGGAAAATGGCAGCGACGGGGCTCGAGATCACCGACAGTCACAAGGTGCTGAAATCGGACCTGTAGATTAGACTCGCAAAGAGAGGCACCACGAGGCGGCTCTGCTGCGCCCACTCAGACAAACAAAGCAGAAGGAGGGTAGGGATAAAGGAAGGAGAGAGGGTGGGGGGAGGGAAGGGTAGGAGACGGTGCAAAGAAACAAAACTCAAAGTTCGAGGAAAGCCGAAATTATTGTTAGACGGTTCTCCCTATAGGTGCACAGGTTAGTTTGTCACTCTCTTGGACGCACGGCTCATTATCCTGGTCCTCGGTTCTGTTTGGGCGTATTCTTTCGAGCTTTTTTTTTTCCAACTGTAAGGGCGATCTTGCAAGCCAAGGGGGGCGCAAAGAACAGGATTGGTAGACGCGTCTCGTCTCGAGTAATCCGGGATGATAAGAGGCTGCGAGAGACAGAAAAGGGGGGGCGAAGAAGAGGGTGTGTGGGCAGCGAAGACGACAGGACAGAGCACGAGGCGACGTTGGGTGGTGCTGTGTGACACACCTGGAGGGGGAGGACGACTGCGACGCGTGCGCGTATCGCTGTGCCAGATGGTCCTATCACGGGAGACTTGTGGGAAAAATCAGCGGTGAGTGACAAGAGGGATTTGGAAGATCAAAAGAAAACCCCCGATGATATTGAGGGGGGGGGGGGTGAACTAAGCGCGCGAAAATATTGGAAAATAATGCAGCACTCCGGAAGAGAGAAAAACAATAGAGGAGGGGGGCACGGAGGGGGGTGCGAACAAGAGAAGAGGGGAAGAGGGCGACATACCTACTACCTGTTGATGCGAACTGAAGCTAGAGCGATCCTCGGTTCGGTTTTGGGATGTTTGGGCCGGATGCGAGTGAGGGCGAAGGAAACGGGAAATGAGATAACAAAAAGGCGCGCGTGCTGCAAGGGCGGAAAAGACGGAAATATAACAAGAAATCCGTAAAAATCCAGAGGCGAGCCACCTGCTGGCGCAGACGGAAGAGGGGAGCAGGCGTGTGACTCGTGACAAGTGCCGTAGTGAGGTCGTCGTTTGAGGAAGTCGTCAAGGGTCGTCGGAGATCGTCAGGAGATTGGCTGTGCGGGCTGGTCGCGTTGACTTGGCGCGACACAAGCTCTCGGCTGCGAGCAGTGGGTTTTTGGATAGACTGTTTGTTCCCGAATGGGGGTTTATGGCCCGAAAAGAATGAAAAAGAGAGGGAAGCGATGGAAGAGAGAAAATAGACAAAAAAAAAAAACCGGAGCCGAGACACAGGGCAGGCAGGGCGCATGGAAACCAGGGATTGGCGATTGGCAGGAGGGAGGGGGTATCTTTCCTGACTTGGCACGTTGTGATTCTGGGTTTACTCTAAATTACTGTGGCTTGCTTCTCATACGACATGACTAGTCAATCATAATACAAGTGTCTAATTCTTTGGTCATCGTCTGATGGTCGCTCCTGGCGGTGACCTGGTCTGCCGCCAATATTGACACGGTGCTCTGTCTCGTTTCCCTCGACGAAAGGGAAGAACACCGGAGCGGGCACTCATTGGACGGCAGGTTCGCTGAAACAGCAACGCCAGTGCTAGTAGTGCACTCACATCCGGCCTCTTGAATGCCGTTCCTGGCCTGCTGAATCTTCGTCGGTCGTTTTTCTTTGTTGAAGACCCCTCATTGCTATTTTTCGGTCCAAACTCCCCTCATTCAGGCCGTGAAATTCGTCCCGCCCCCCCCCCCTCCCGGTCAAGCACGCGGTTGCTCCGTGGTATACGATGCCCAGAAATTCCGGTGGCGGGGGAGCTAAACTGAAGAATCCACTTGGCAATGGCCGCCTTGCAGGATGAGACGTGATCTTCCGGGCGTCACGAGCAGGAAAATACGGTATAAAAAACCAGTTAAGTACCAAAAAAAGAAGAGCGAGGAAAGCAAGGGCAGGAGGGGGGGGGGGGGGGGGGGGTGCGGCGCGTCGCGTCTCTCTCGCGTGGCGCTGGAAAAGGAGAAACGTTAAAAACAACAAGCGAAAAAAGAAAAGACCGTTGTTGTGCGGGACGGATCGCGCGCTTTGAGACAAACGCCGGCCGGACTGGGAAGCACCCAGCGTTCACCGCTTATTTGAAGGCTGCGCGCCAGGGGCCTGTCAAAAGCGCGCCGCCGCCCACTGCGCGATGGAATTATGGGTCGTTTAGTTATGAGAGCAGAACCCATTACGAACATCCATCCGTTCTTGGAAGAACTGACGATGCAGTGCTTTCCCGAGACTCCATTATTCCACCGAAGACATGCAGGACTACCCAATTGCGGGGGATTCGTATCGTACTTGCTGTTTTTTTTTTCTTGTCTTTGTTGTTCCAAGCATCTACTTTTGGCTGTTCTGTCTTCCTCCGAAAGCTGGTGTTTTGTGACTGATCCTTCAGGCATCAGTTCTTCGATCCTTTTGACACCACAGGCGCCCTAATAAAGGATGCTTTTCCGCATCCGGCCTACAAAGAAGCAAGTGCTGACTTTCCCCACGAACAAGATGCTGCACAGCCACGAGAAGCCTAAAATGAAGCCACGATATCTATTTTGAGCAGGGCAATCCGTGTGCTATTCGTGTCCGTATTGGGGGCCCGTTTCAGCACGGTCGCCGTAGGGGCAAAGACGGGGGCGATGTAGCCACATAGCCTTCGTCTCAAACAGTACCTGTATGAGGAGAATGTGAGGAAGACAAAGAAAGCGAGCGACCCCTTCTTTGAGCGCTCACGCAACGATGCAAACAAAGCCCTCTTTGGTCCTTTTCTAATAGTGTTTTGTCCATGTCTTGCCAAGTCCTCGTCTGCACAACTCTGCATCTCTCTTCCGTTTTCTCTATTTTCTTGGCTTCCTCGTCACGTTTGTCTGCACCCCGTCCACGATGCCGTTTCTCGACTTCACCCTCGCCTACCCCATCCCCCCGGACTTGGCCCCGGACCACGTCGTCCGGACCCTCCACCGCTACGAGCCGCTCATCACCCCCAACCCCTTTCTCGTTTCCTTTCGCCGCCGCCCCGTCGACCTCGCCGAGATCGTCGACGACCCCTTCTTCCGCGACGACGGCCACGCCCTTGCCGCCTTTGAGGTCGTCGACCGCATCGTCCTCGTCCCCGGCCTGACCGCCGTCTCCAAGCAGGTCGTCATTCCCTGTGTCATGCAGCGCTTCGACAACGGCCTGCGCTGCCGCAGCCTTGCCGCCGGCGGCGTCCGCGTCTGGAGCACCTGGCATGTGCTGCCAGCCACGCACGAGACTGCCCTTGCCGCGGACACCCACGAAAAACAACGGGAGCAGCGGCAACAGCACCACAAGAGCAGTCGCCGTTCACAGACACTAGCGCTCACGCCGCCCGACACACCGCCCGCCACGCCACCCAAGGACAACGCCCATTCGTCCTTTGTTCTTGTCGAGGAGGCGCGTGTCCAATGCGGTTCGTTGGTGAAGCCGTTTGTCGGCCGCAGCTTCCAATCGGCTCACCTGGAGATCCTACGCAAAGTCATCACCAGCATCATGCTGGAGAAGCAATGATGCTATGAGCGGGGTTTTTTGACGAGTCACGACAATGGTGTTTCACAGCGTTTTTTCTTTCATTCTTTTTGGCATGTTGTGTCTTTACTTCTAACAAGTGCGTTTTTATCACTGGGGCTCTTCTTTTGAAGGCGGCATTCTATCCTGTATCCGAGTCATGCCATGGCACTTTTCTTTGCAAACACAAACAAATAAAACAATGATGCTATCTAAGCAGCGGCAGACAATGGTATCGGTAGCATGAGCAATGACGCAACTATTCTATGCCGAGATGAAAAGAATTGGCAGCGTAAATCAACCACGTTCGTTTGTCCTATCCCAGATAAAGGATGGAGGAAATGTGATCGTCAAAGAGCAAGATGCCAACCAAACAAGAATGAACGCACGTGAAACCAAACGGTTGGACCTCCCCGAGAAGAGGAAAAAATCACGAGACGGTGTGTCGATAACAGACCCGAACAGAACTGTCAAAACCCGAACGCCATACAAAAGTCGTAAGAAAATAAGGCGTAAAAAACCAGGATGGCATACCAAACGGAATAGAGAAAGAGATCCAGAAAAAAAAAGACTGGAATCCAAATAGCCAAATAGGAGACGCAACGAGATGCTTGAATCGTCCGCGGTTGGGTGTTGTTCATGTGAACCCCTTTCAGACGCATCGCTAATGCCCGAGGTCAGATGAGTAGCCGCCCATCGACTCGCCTAAGTTTTCGCCCATGCCGCCCTCGCCGAAGCCGGTTCCCGGCCCCGACACGTAGCCGCCGTCGTCGCCGTCATCGTAGTCGCTGGCCTCGAAGCTGCTCCGTCCGCTGAGGTCGTCATCCATCCCGCTGCCGCCAGCGCCACCCGCCATGTCCATTGCTGACCAGTTCATCTGCGCCAGCGCCGGGTACTGTGCCAGCAGGGCCGCCGGTAGCGCGTAGTTGCCTGCCGCGTTCATGGGGTAGCCCGTGTTGGGGTCGAGTGGCTGCTGCTGGTGCTGCTGTTGCTGCTGCGCCATCAACATATTCTGCTGCGCCTGCATGTGCTGCTGCTGCTGCTCCTGCCACGCGCGTTGCCGCTCCACAAGCTCCTCGTCTAGAAGCGGTTTGATGCAGATGCGGCCCGCCTCCGACCGGAAGTGCCGGCCGAGCGCGTCGGCCCGCGCAAAGCGCCGCCCACAACCCCATTCGCCGCCCATCTTCAGCTCGCCCTTGCAAACAAACTTCTTCTCACCGCTGTGCAACGCCTCGTGCCGTTTCCGGTCGTGCTGTCGCGCAAACGCTTTCCCGCAGAAGTTGCACACAAACGGCCGCTCGTCCGTGTGCGTGCGCAAATGCGAACGAAGATTGTACGCCCGTGTAAACCGCTTGGGACACAGCGAGCACTGGAAGTTGGCCGGGTGCTTCTGTGCGCGCTTCGTTCCGGAACCCGGCACACCACCACCGGTGCCGACACCGCTGCCGCCGCCGCCGCCACCACCAATGTCGCTTCCACCATGATTCACAGACCCGGCATCGGAAGCCCCGCTGTAGTCAGACTCTGCCACCTGCAGTGCCATGGTGCTTGGCACCGCGGACGTGGACAGCCGTCGTCTGTGGCCCGCCGGGACACCTGAGCCGAGCATGGGCGACAGCGATCGCGTCGCCTCCCGCTGTGGGAGTAGATCCGCATTTTGCTGGACCGAAACGCTACCGTCGCTATCGACCGTGCGCGCAACGCCCGGAACGATACCTCTTCTGTATGGGTCGGTATTGGCCCTGCGCCGTGACCGTCCTAAGAAGAGAAGTGTAAGCAATGGCTTTCCGGACGAACATCCCGTTTGTACAACAAGCTGGCGCTTACCTCGTTGCTCAGGGGGGAGCAGGGCATCTGTGTCAATGACCTTGCCGTCAAACATGTTTCTTGTAGTCGCCGTGTTGGGCGCAAAATCAATCTCAATGGTTGGTGCAGACATCTGGGCCACGTGCTGCGACAACTCTGCCGCAGTCGCATCCGGCAGCTGGGGAAATGCCTCGCCTACCACGGCTGGCGTGCTGGTGTACTGCTGTGCGTCATACTGCACAAAACCCCCGTTTGCCTGGGGCTGGAGCATGAAACCCGAGATGCTGGCAGAGTGTGCCTCCGGGCCGGAATGAGGCGGGATACGTGGCGAGATGGCCGGGCTGTGGGCCGGCGTCTGGTGACCGGAATAGCTGTTGGATATGCTAAAGTCGGTGATGCCGTGCAGTTCTTGGTAGATGTCGCCTGCGCTCTCGTCTGCGGGCAGCATGGGCGAGTTCTGAACATGGTCGATGGGGTCGGAAAAGGCGTCTTGGCCGGCGAGCGATGGCGAGTAAGCGCCAATGGAGGACGCTTCTGACAGCTCGGAGCCGTGGCGGCGATGGCCCTGGAACGGCAGTCTGTTCCAGTCTGGCGTCAGTGCAGCTTCCGGGGTCAGCGACACATGGCGCGAGTGGTGCCCGACTGGCTGAGCAAACTGGTGGGTGTTGAACGAGGGCGACTGGTGGGTCGAGCCGGGCAGGAGGTGGGGTGGTGTCGGGCTGTGCGGTGCCTGGGATGTCGCCATGGTGAAGCCGTTGCCGTCTGGGGTGCTATACTGTTGCTGCGGTTGTTGGCTGGGGTCAAACAACGATGCACCCAGCTGCTGCTCGGAAGACTGCGTTGGGAAGATAGTGAAGTCCTCGCCGCCGAATGCTTGTTGGGGGTTGATGAAGCCCTGCGCAAACACAGCGTCGCCAGAGGTGGACTTGAGCTGATCGACAAAGGACTGGTTGGTGGCGTTGAAGTCGGTGATGGTGGGGAAAGCAGGGCTGACGGGGGCGCCGTGAAAGGCTTGTGATGGCGCGGGGTCAAGAGGCAAATCCAGCACGATAGCGTTGTTGTTATTGACGGCGGTGTGGTTGAAGGAGGGGGCCGGTGATGGCGATGGCGACGGCGAGTGGCTTGGCTTTATATTGGAGTCCGCTACAGACGGCGACCGGCCGCGGGCGGGGGTGTGCTGTAGTAACTGATCCATGTCCCAAACAAAAGAGAGGGGAAGAAGGGTGTGCGTTGCTGGCTGTGGTGTAGACTGCGATTGAAGCCGGCTTTTCTAAAGATCTATGTCCTATTTTCGGATGGTGCCCGCTAGGGTGTGGTCGTGTTGAGTCCCTGGCTGGCTAGCCGCCAAGGGGGTGAGTGTTGGCAGTGAGGGTGGTGCGGTGGGTGGTGCGGTGGATGGTGCGGCTGGCGGCGTGTCTGGCTGGCCCTCTGTGCTTCGTATGCTCTGTGCTACGCACGTAGCACAGGCACAGAAAAAGGGGGGTCCGGCGTTGTGACCGGGTGGGTTGTGCGTCGTGTGCTGATGCCAGTAAAGCGGTTCTGCTAGATCGCTGCCTAGATAGAGCGAGGCAGAATCCCGAGTCAGCCTTAGTATCTTACACAAACTGTGGCAGTGCTCTAGTGCGCGGGGCTGTGCGTGCGTGCAGGGGTCCCCACCCCGCAGAGCCACAATGGCTCCCAAAAGGGGAATGTCGGGAGAAACAAAATAGAAACGACAAAGCGACGCCGCCGGCGCCCATACCCTGTCTCCTTCCTTCCACAGCCCTATAGGGATACAGAGCCGCGTTGGGTCCCGGACCGCAGCGGAAACCATGGACGATGGTTGCCGTTCCGTCCGCCCTGCGGAGCCCAGAGGGAGGCTGTGCAGACACGCTGGCGGTGGAGCCAGCACCCGCCTAAGAGTAGGAGCAAACAGACCTTTTGATACGTGGTGCAGCGGACGCGACAAAGCTCCGTGCAGATGCGGTTGCGGTCACTAGCGGCAAAGCAGCTGTGACTAACTCGGAACGTCGTCGGCGTTCAACCGAGATGTACACAGACACAAAAACGTTCTGAAACGACCTGCAATGCTGACGGCAGCCTCGGTCTGCTGCGGACGTAGTCAACAATCCTCTTCTTGGTGTCGATGCCACCGTGTGAAAGATATGCCACTGCGTATTACTGGGTGGTTGCGTCGCCAAAGTCGCCGTATCGCTTGTGTTGCCGGGTAGCCGCGCCGTTGTGTTCCGTTGCTGGCCGTTCTCTGTCCGCTGGGGGTCGGATTGGCAGAGGTGGAGCAGAGCGCAGAGTGTGAGTTCCGTATCGTGCCGACAGAATGCCCGGAGTATGGCGCACGTTGACGTAGGGGAGAGTCGAGATGAATACTGTGTAAGGACGACTGCCAAGCGACGAAGGCGCCTTTGGCGCGGCGGCTCTTTCTTTGCGCGGCGGGGGATAAGGGTGGGGCAAAGGAATCACGTGCACGCCATTGCGCTTTCAGACGCGCCTTTCTTTGCATCCCGTGATCGCACGCGTCGGAACTTCAGCTCGGCAGGAAACAAAGGAAATCAATTGCTAGCTGTATATGTGTGTGCTATAAAAACAATCTGGTTGTATAATTCATTCTTTCATCACGCAATACACCATTTCTGTCGTTCCTCATTCATCGTCTTCGTTCTTCGTCTCGAAACAATGGCAAAAATGGCAAAAATGGCAAAAAAGCAAATCGAGCATTCGTTGTCTTTTTCATCATCGTTAAGGATTGGGCGACAAGTCGCCGCTATCGGAAAAGTCGGATCCGGGTGTTCCCGCTGGAGAACCAGATGCCATTGATGAGGCTGACGGCGTCGATGGCATCACAATCTCCTTGGGCGTCATCTCTGGGCTCTTGGGCGTCATCGGCATCACAGCCTGCTTGGTTGTCATCTCTGGGCTCTCAGGCGTCATCGGCATCACAACCTGCTTGGCCGTCATTTCTGGACTCTTGGGCGTCATCGGCATCACAGCCTGCTTGGTCGTCATCTCTGGGCTCTCAGGCGTCATCGGCATCACAACCTGCTTGGTCGTCATTTCTGGGCTCTTGGGCGTCATCGGCATCACAACCTCCGTGGCCGTCATTACTGGGCTTTTGGGAGTCATCGGCATCACAACCTCCTTGGCCGTCATCACTGGGCTTTTGGGTGTCATCGGCATCACAACATCCGTGGCCGTCATCACTGGACTTTTGGGCGTCTCCTGGACGACGTCCACAGCCTTTTCCAGTGTGGCTTCCGTAGCCGTGGCTACCATGGTTGCCACTTCCGTCGCTGAAGCTTCCATGACCGTGGCCTCCGTGGCTGTGGCTTCCGTGATTGAAATTTCCGTGATAGGGGCCTCCGTGGCCGTGACATCCGTGGTCGTGGCCTCCATGGTTATGGGCTCCGTGATTGTTGCCTCCATAATTGTGGCCTCCGCGGCTGAGGCCTCCACGGTTGGGGCCTCCACGATCGTGGGCTCCGTGATCGTGGGCTCCGTGATTGTGGCCTCCATGATTGTGGCTTCCGCGGTTGAGGCCTCCGCAGTTGAGGCCTCCACGGTTGGGGCCTCCACGATTGTGGCCTCCGTGGACGTGGTTTCTGTGGCGGTGGTTTCCGTGGCTATGGCATCCGTGGCCGTGGCCTCCGAAATTGTGGCCTCCACGGCTAGGGCCTCCGCGATCGTGGCCTCTGTTGCCGTGGCCGTCATGGCCATGGCCTCCTTGTTCGTGGCTTCTGTGGCCGTGTCCGTGGGCTTGGCCGCGGAAGCATTGGCAACCGTATCGGCGGCGGCAGCAGCTGCAGCAGCAGACGACAGCGACGACAGCTGGCCGAGCGCGTCCTTGCAAATGTCCAGGATGGAAGAGCCGCCCAGGAACTTGAGTACGGCCATATCGATGGCCAGCTCCTTGAGGAACCACGAGCGCAGCTCGACGGCCACCAGCGAGTCGATTCCCAGCTTGATCAGCGGCACTTTGGTGTCAATCTTGTCGGCTGGCAGCTGCAGAATGAGCTCGACCTTGCGCGAGAATGCGGCCTCCAGCACCGCGAGCATGCCGTCGCTGCGGCCCGCGGCTGTGGCCGTTGCCAGTTGGTGCAGCACCCGCGTCGACAGCTCCGTGTTGTCGTCGGACTCTTCCGACACCTTCTCGCCCACCTCCTGGATGTTGTGCGCAAACAGCGGCTTTGACGGGAAGCGCGTGCCGCCGTCGGCCGGCAGGCCCGTGATGATCTCCGGCCCGTGATGCCGGCCCACGGCCGACGAAGGGTGGCCAGCCAGGATAGCCGAGGCAAACATGACGTGCATCTCGGGCTCCGACAGGCCAATGTAGCCATACTGGCCCACCAGGCGCGACTCGAACTGGTCCAGCGCCCGCGCTACATAGCCGACGCCCAGCAGCATGGCAATGTCCATGATGGACGCCGGCAGCCCGCGGCGCCGCCGCTGCACGGCCAGCGTGTGCATGTACATGTTGGCGGCGCTGTAGTTGGACTGGCCCTTGTTGCCGATGACACACGACAGCGACGAGAAGAGCACGAAAAAGTCCAGCTCGCCCGCCGCCGAGAAGAGCTCGTCCAGGTGCCGGCTGCCGTCGACCTTGGGGCCCAGCACGCACGCAAACTCCTCCAGCGAGTAGTTGTCGAACGGCTTGTCGTGCAGCACCATGGCTGCATTGGCCACGCCGGCAATGGGCGGCATCTCGGCCTTGATCTGCGCGTGCACCGCGTGCAGTGCTGCCCGGTCTGACACATCCAGCGCATACACGCGCACGTCGGTCGCGCCGCGCCGCGCCAGGTCCGCCAGCATCTCTGGCCGGATCTGCGGCGTGCGGCTGGCCAGCGCAATGTGTCGTGCGCCGTGGTCCGCCATCCAGCCGCACAGCGATAGACCTAGCTCGCCCGTCAGGCCGACCAGGAAGTACGTCCGGTCGCTGCGGAGCAGCGGTACCGACGTCGTGGGGACCACGAGCGCTGTCACCGGCGCGGGCGCTGTCCAACTGAGGACGTGCGCTGCCGCCAGTTTGTCCAGCACCAACCCGGCTGCTTGGTCGATGCTGGTCACCTGGCTATCCTCTGCCGCCGCCACCGCCGCGGTGGCTGGTACGCTGTATTCACGCACGAGGCGCTTCAGCTCGGCGAACGACTGGTTGAGCACCACCGTCTTGCGGCCCTGCACGCTCCGGAATAGCGGCCGCGGCTCGATTGCGGTCCCGTCTTCGCTGGCCGCAAGGATCCGACGAATGGTTTCCGTCTCGGGCGCCGGCCCGGCATTGGTGAACGTCACCGGGCCCTTGGGCAGCAGGTTTAGCACAGTGCGCTCTGTGTCGCGCGGGTGCACATACACCAACTGGCCGCCGCTGCTTTGCTGGTCGGCCTCTGTGGTGGTGGTGGCCACTAGCGGGGCGGACGCGGTCCCGGTCTTTTGGGCCAGACGCGCCGCGAGGCTCTTGTCGCTTCCGTGCACCCACAGGGCGCCCTCAACCTCGTACGCCAAGCTCTCGGCCAGGATGTCGAGCAGCAGATCGTGGACGAGAGCAGCCTTGTCGCTGGTGGTGGCGGCGGTCGGAAGAGGCACAATGCGGTCGGTGGCCACGCGGACAACGGAGCTGTTCTCAGAGCAGAAGACAATGACGTCGCCCACGGACGCATCATCAAGGTCCTCGCCGACGCCGAGGAAGACGGTCTGGTGGTTGCGCGTGCGCAGCGGGTGCATGGAGGATGCGAGCAGCTTGATGCTGTGCTGTGTCTTGTTGGGGTCCTGCGACGCCACGGGGAACAGGTCGGCCTCGAGGAGCTGCAGCTGGCCGGCGTCCTGGACGATGGCGACGCCGCCAGCCTGGGCGTCGGCGTCGATGGGCGCCAGGTCGATCTGACGCGTGATGGGCCGGCGGTCGGCGTTGAGACGGTCGTTGAGCGCGTCGTCGTACAGGATGCGCGGGATGAGCAGCTGGCCATCCTCGATGCTCAGCTCCTGCTCGCGCGTCCAGAGAATGTCGCCGAAGCTGGCGTCGCCGAGGAAGAGCAGCTGCATGAGGGCCTCGGCGAGGACGGTCGCCTCAGCCGTGGCCAGGCTGCCGAGGCCGCCGCGGAAGTGGTCGAGGTCGAGGAACTGCAGGAACAGATGCGGCGACTCAAAGGCGATGGCACGGGCCATGCCGACGGCCATGTTGGAGTAGGGCTCCTCGGTGCGGCGGTTCTTGGTCACCCACAGCAGCGCGTTCGAGCCCAGGATCATGTTCTGCATGCCGCGGAACTTGGCGTCGGTCATGTTCTTGAACATGGGCTCGTCCAGGTCGGCCATGCTCAGGATAGCGGCCTGCGGCGGCAGCGGCTGGTCGGCCAGGTCCTCGACGCCGGGCACGAGCGTGACCTTGACGCCGAGCGGCTGCAACAGGCGGCGCACAATTTGGGTGCTGCGGCACACGGCGACGGTCTTGCCGCCGACGATGACGACGTCGCGCACCTGGGCTACGGCGGCCGCGTTTGCCGGGCGGTCCCAGTGGGCGATGGACAGCGGCTCGCGCAGCAGGGCGACGCGGTCGTCGACAGCCTGGGTGCTCATGACCAGGCAGTAGTAGTCCTCGAGGTCGCCGCCGGACACGTCGACGCCGGAGAAGCCGGCGCCCTGCATGAGCGTGTCCCAGCGCGCTTCGTTGACAAGCGGGCCGTAGACGCGGCCGTCGTCCTTGCCGAGCCACCAGCCGGGCAGGCCGGACATGCTAAAAGACGTGAAGATGGCGTCACCGGTGACCTCGATCAGCACCATGCGGCCACCGGGGCGGGTCAGGCGGCGGCAGTTGGCCAGCGTCTTGGACAGGTACTTGGTGGCGTGCAGCACGTTGGACGCCAGGATCAGGTCGAAGCCGTGCTCCTCGAAGCCCTGATCGACCGGGTCGTTCTCGATATCGAGCACGCGGAAATCCATCTTGGCCTGCTCCTCGGGCGTGAAGAGCGTCTTGGCCTTTTCGAAAAAGGCGGGCGAGATGTCCGTGTATGTGTACGAGGCAAAGTGCGGTGCCACGGCCTTGATGGCGGTGACGGACGCGCCGCCGGTGCCGGCACCGATCTCCAGTACGCGCAGGCGCGGGTGGCGGTGGGCCATCTGCTCGACGAGGAGGCGGAACTGCGAATAGGCCCAGTTGATGCCCACGCCCTCCTTGTACAGCCGGTTGAGCCGGTCGTTCTCCATCAGCACCTGCAGCGTCGGCAGCTTGCCGCGCACCATGGCCGGCAGGCCGCGGCCGATGGACGCCACGATCTCCATGTCGACCAGGCCGGCGTACTTGGCCTCCCAGGCTTGCACCATGGCCGGCGTGTCGGCGGCCGTCGCGGCGGCCAGGCGCCGGTGCTTGCCCTGGTCGATCTTGGGGATCAGGTAGTCGCGGGCCCAGTGCATCATGGACTGGAAGTGCCACTCGGCGGCGGCCACCTCGTCGGGCGTGACCTCCTGCACCAGCTTGCGCAGATAGTACACAGACACGCGGTCGAGGATGTCGATGGTTTCGAACATGGCCTTCTCCGGCTTCGGCTGCTCGGCCGCGCTGATGCCGGACGCCACGTCGGGCCGCCACACCGTCTGGGAGAAGATCTTGCGGTCGTTCTTGGGCTGCGGCTTTGTGAAGGACGAGCAGGCCAGGCGCGTGATCTGGATCTCGCACACGCGGTCATCGTCGGCGCGGAACAGGCTCAGATCGCCGGCGATAACCTTGCTGGTGGCGTCGCGCAGGAAGCAGTCGGCGATGACGTGCGTGCTGCCCTGGCGCACGGCCTGCTGGGCGGCGGCGACGTTGATGCGCACGGTGCGGATGCCAGTCGGCAGGTAGCTGGTCCACATGCGGCCGTCGCCGGGGAAGCTGTAGGCCGCCAGCAGGCCGTGGAAGGCGGCGTCGAGCGTGGCCGGGTGCACCAGCAGCGCGGCGTTGTGGTCGGGCCGCTTGATGACGGCCGTCGACAGGTTGAGGCGTCGCTGGGCCGACTCGACGACAAAGTCGCCCGTGTAGCGCAGGCCGATCTTCTCGAGCTCGCGGTAGAAGCGCTTGAGGTCGACCTCGGCCATGGGCAGCGTCGGCGGCGCGCGCGGCGGCAGCAGGGCGCGCGCTGTTTCGACGGACGCGGCGGCACGGCCGACGGTGATGACGGCGTGGCCGGTGAAGTTGACCTTCTCGGCGTCGCGCGTGGTGCCGTCGGCGCTGGCGCTGTAGCAGGAGAACTCGGCGGTGACGCGGTCGCCGGCGCGGGAGACGACGCGGATGACAAAGATGACTTCGGTGCCGGCCGACTCCGGGTCGAGCGTGATGGCCGTCAGGATCTGCAGGTCCTGCAGCTCGACGATCTGGGCCGTCTCGGGCGCCTCGACGTCGTCTTCGGCAGCAGCAGCGCCGGCCACCAGCTTCACGGACGCATCCACGGCCATGGACACATAGCCGGCCGCCGGGAACAGCACCTGGCTCTGGAACTCGTGGCCGCGCAGCCACTCGAGCTCGTTGATCTTCATGACGTTGCGCCAGCGCATTTCGTGCTTGTTGCCGGCCGACGTGACGGTGCCGAGCAGCGGGTGCATGGGCTCGGTGCGCAGGCGGTACTTCTGCGACACCATGGACTCCTTCCACAGCGGCACGTCGTGGTCCCAGCGGTACGGCGGCAGGCCCTTGAGCAGGCGCGGCGGCGCGGACGCGGCCTCGTCGCCGACGCAGGCACGGCGGAACGCCTCAAAGTCGACGAGGGCTGCGTTGCTGTCGGTCGCCTGGAAGTGGCTCCAGACGAAGCCCAGGGCGCTGCTGAAGGCGCTGACGTCGTCGCTGCCGCGCAAGAGCACGCCGGCGTAGGGCAGGTCGACCGACGTCAGGGTGCGCAGGACTTCGCTGGCCGGGCCCTTGAGCGCCGGGTGCGGGCCAACCTCGAGCACCATGTCGAAGCAGGGCGACTCGGTGATGGCGCGCTCGAGGGCCTGGGAGAAGAGCACGGGCTGGGCCATGTTCTGGACCCAGTACTCGCCGCCGTACGCGGCAGGCTCGTAGATGCTGCGGCCGTCGGTGCCGTGCACACTCGAGAACCAGACGAAGCCGTCGTCGGGGCACACGGCCGGCGCGCGCACGTCGATGGCGCACGCCTGCAGGCTGGCGCGGTACGGGCCGGAGCAGCGGTCCATGTGGTGCGAGTGGTAGGCCGTGTCGACCTTGAGCATGCGGGCAAAGACGCCGTCGCGGTCCAGCTGGGCCTTGGCCTCGTCCATGGCGTCAGCGTCGCCCGAGAGCGTTGTGCTGGACCGGGCGTTGCTGGCGGCGGCGACGATGCGGCCGGCGTACGGCGCGGCGGAGCAGAACGCGACGGCCTCGTCGTAACCCATGCCGACGGCCATCATCTTGCCGGCCACGGGCCCGTCGCGGGCGCGTGCAGCGTGCACGCCGCGGTAGTAGGCGATGCGCACGGCGTCGGCGGCGGTCAGGTAGCCGACGGCATACGCCGCGGCGATCTCGCCGGACGAGTGGCCGACGACGCCGCTGAAGGTGATCCCCGCGGCACGCAGCAGGTCGACCAGGGCGATCTGCAGCGCGGTGCACAGCGGCTGCGACAGGGCGGCCTCCTGGATGCGCGACGAGGCGGCCGGCTTGCACAGCTCGTCGGTCAGCGACCAGGCGGGGCGGTCGGGCTCGGGCAGCGCAGCCAGCGACGCCTCGAGCGTGCACAGCGTGGTCCGGAACAGGGCACTGTGGGCAAACAGGCCGGCGCCCATGGCCGGCCACTGGGCGCCCTGGCCGGTGAAGACGCCGAGGATGCGCGGGGGCAGGGCAGCGGTGACGGGCAGGGCGTCCGTCACAAAGGCGGTCGGGTTCTTCTTGGCCGTGGCGATGCCGGCGTCGAGGCTGGCCAGCAGGGCGGCGCGGTCCGTGCCCGTGACGTACGCACGGTGGGCAAAGGGCGTGCGCCGCAGCTGCAGGGTCCAGGCCAGGTCTGGCAGCGACAGCTGGTCGTCGGCCTGCACGTGGTCGCGCAGGGCCTCGGCGGCGGCGATGAGCGCCGGCGTCGAGTTGGCCGTCAGCACAAAGGGGCCGTATGGGACGGCGGCGGCCACAGCAGTCTCGGTGGCTTCGGTGCCCTCAGTGACCTCAGTGGCCTCAGTGACCGCGGCAGTCTCGGGCTCCCAACTCTCAATGATGGCGTGGGCGTTGGTGCCGCCGAAGCCAAAATTGTTCAGACTGGCCCGGCGCGGCACGCCCTTGGGCAGTGTTGGCCATGGCTGCGCCGTCGTGGGCACGCAGAGGCTGTCATAAAACGGCTTGATCTTGGGGTTGAGAGTGTTGAAGTGCATGTTAGGCGGGATGACGCCCTTCTGGACGGCCAGCGAGGCCTTGAGCAGGCCGGCAAGGCCGGCAGTGCTCTCCAGGTGACCAAAGATGGTCTTGATCGACCCGACATAGAGCGGTTCAGTCGACTCCGCGTCGCCGTTGGCACAGAACGCCTTGTACACGGCCTCAGCCTCGACCGGGTCACCAACCAGAGTGCCGGTACCATGGGCCTCAAAGTACTGGCAGCGGTCCTCCTTGCGGGCCAGGTCAAGGCCGGCACGGGCATAGGTCGCGCGGATCAGGGTCGCCTGCGACTCTGGGCTGGGCATGGTCAGGCCCGGCGTGTAGCCGTCCTGGTTGAGGCCCGTCTCGCGGATGACGCACTCAATGTGGTCGCCGTCCGCAATGGCCCGGCTCAGTGTCTTGAGGAAGACGGTGGCGAAGCCCTCGCCGCGGGCGTAGCCGTCGGCGCCTGCATCCCACATGCGCGAGCGGCCTGTGGGCGAGAGCATGTGAATCTGGCGCGTTAGGGGGTGGTTGTCTGAGGGGGTGCGGCAACAGACTCACGTTGGACTCAAAAATGTAGACCTCTGGGCCAAAGATGAGGTTGACACCGGCGGCCACAGCCATGGTGGACGCCCCAGTGCGCAGCTCCTGGATGGCCAGGTGGACGGCGACCAGACTGGACGAGCAGGCGGTGTCGAGGCAGACGGAGGCGCCCTTCCAGTCGAAGAAGTTGGAGACGCGGTTGGCCATGATGGCGCGCGACACGCCGGTGGCAAAGTAGTTGGGGATGGTGTCGACGTCGCGGTACTGCATGGTGGAGTAGTCGTCGGTGGTCTGGCCGACGAAGACGGCGGTGTCGGTGCCGCGGAGGCCGGTCATGGAGTAGCCGGCAGACTCGATGCCCTCGTAGACGGTCTCGAGCAGCAAGCGCTGCTGGGGGTCCGTGGCTTCGGCCTCGCGCGGGTTGATGTTGAAGAACTTGTAGTCGAAGACGCGGACGTCCTCGCCCATGAAGTAAGACTTGGAGACATTGGTGGTCTGGAGGGGGGGGGGGGGGGGGGGGGTTAGTCTACTGACATCGAAGCCGACCCTGGGGCACGTACACCATGGTGCTCGCCATCTGGATGGTAAAACGCCTTGGCATTGAAGCGGTCTGCGGGGACGTCGGTGAGAAGATCCCGGGGGGCCTTGAGCAGATCCCACAGCTTGGACGGCGTTGAAGCCCCTCCGGGAAAGCGGCAGCTGCTGCCGATTACCGCAATGGGCTCGGGGATGGTCTTTGGCGAAGCCATATTGACCGGGGAGGAGGCAACGTTGAAGTTGCTAGGGGAGGGGAGGGGAGGGGAGGAGGATAAAGAGGAAGAAGAGAGAGTAGAGAAGAAGAAAAGAAAAGAAAGGAAGAGAGGGAGGAGAGGAGAGGGGGAGGGGGGCAGAAGAAGTAGGCGGCCGAGACACAGGCACGGGCTGAAGAGAAAGGGCAGAGACAAAGGAAACGATAAGTTGTGAGGTGATGAGAGGAGGGGGAG
>PCDN01000003.1:2158725-2179184 GCA_002778105.1 Ceratocystiopsis brevicomis
GGGGGGGGGAGGGTGAAGATGACAACCAAGGAAGAGAAATCCTGGAAAAAAAAAGACCGAGCAGGTGTATTGTGTGAGTTGTTGATGTCTTCTTTTTTTATCTGCCCTGCTCTTTTCCTCCTTGCTTCCTGATGCAAAAGTGGAAAATCACGCGCCCGATCGACGAGTGCGGTGCCCAGAAAACCAGCAGACGACAACGGCGATTATGCACGACGTGGCCCTACTGCACGGGCGGCGGACGCACGAGCATCGGCTCGACCGTGGCCGTATCGTACGAACGCATCTTACGAGTTCCACGTCTGGCGCCACGCCGGCCGCATGCAGTGGTGGGAGAAAAGGACAGAGAGCGAGAGAGGACAGGACAGACCGAGCCTGGAACGACGCTGGGCAAACAGCACCGGCACACTGCAAACCCGCCTCTCGGCGACATATGCAGCGCAATGGAGCCGTTGGGGGCGGCAAGATGGAGCGAGGAAATATAGGATGCTGGACGAAGGATAGACGCGAGTGGTGGCCGATTGTCTTCTTTTCTTTTCTTTCTTTTCCTTCTTTTTCCTTCTTTTCCTTCTTTTCCTTCCTTTTTTTCATTTTTTCATTTTTTCATATTCTTTTTCTTTTTCTATTTCCTAGTTTTCGTCGGTTCTTTCGCTGAAGAATACACCACTTGACCGTTACATAGCTTGTATGCAGCAGCACGAGGCGCCAAAGAAGGCAGTCAAAAGGTCCCAATTCGGACAACAACAGACGAAACAGAACAAGAACACGGAGACAAACGGAAAGGAGGGTGCGGAAGCGGGCCTGCTGCCGCACAGCCGGAGTGGGCCGGCGCACAGAGACGAAAGAAGAAGGAGAAAAACGAATTACACAACAAATTGTGCTCGACAGCACAGAAATTTGAAAATAAAAATAAAAACCCGGACACAGAAACGGCTAGAAATGTATGCATGCACTGCGGACGGCCCAGAACCGATACGAGTACGGCAAGAACGGGCCATCCATGCCCTCGGCTCGTAACGAGGGGGGGAGAGAGGGAGAAGCGCGAGAGCGAGCACCGCTGCCTGTGACAGGACCGCCTATGGCATCACCATTGTGCCGTCCGCGCTAGCAAGGCTAAGAGAAGAAGAGACAAGAGGGTGTCAGCCAAACGTCCGGACCGTCCTCTTCAGGCAAAAGGGAACCCTTTGACCCCCCTCCCCCCCCCTTTGACCCACCCTGCCGAGTGCGTTCCTGCTAATGCGGGCAGGGTTCACTTGGGCGGCAACTGCTCAGTTTACTTCGTCCGCATTGCAGACGAACGCTCGCGGGTGGAGGACGTGGTCGATAAGACGGCCGGGGGCGGTGGAGCTCAACGCGTGATGCTGGAGCTTCTAGAGCTTGCTTTTTGTGTTGGCTGGGAGGGGTGGCACCTTGTCTTTATCTCAGGCGGGCGGCTCCTGTGACAAGAGGTGGTGTGTAGATGAGCAGCCGTCTGAGAAGAAAGAGAGAGAGAGAGAGAGAACAGAACCTTGCAAAACCAAGCAAAAAAAAAGAAAAGAAAAAAACACCACAACAACAACAACAAAAAGAAAAGAAAAAAACCATGGCCACCCCCCAGACCATGCGTGCTCTTGTCGTCGGCGGCGCCGGCCGCTACGAGCTCGACGCCGCCGTCCCCGTCCCTCAGCCCGGCTCCGGCATGGTGCTCGTCGCCGTCAAGGCCGTCGCCCTCAACCCGGCCGACTGGAAGATTGTCGACTTCTCGGCCAAGGCCGCCTCCATCGGCGGCCACGAGTTTGCCGGCGAGGTCGTCCAGGTCGGCCCCGGCGTCACCGCCTTTCGCCCGGGCGACCGCATCCTGGCCCCCGTCGCCGCTGCCGGCTACGAATCCGGTGCCTTTTGCGAGTACACGCTCGTTGCCGAGGACATGGCCGCTCGCCTGCCCGACGCCATGACCTACGAGGACGCCGCCGGCCTCAGCGTCGCCACCAGCACCGTCACCCTCGCCCTGTACCAGAAACTGGGCCTGCCGCTGCCCGTCGTCCGCAACGACGCCGACGCCGCCGTGCCGGCCACGCCACCACCGCCGCCGCCACCCTCGTCCAAGCCGTTTTACGTGCTGGTTTCGGGCGGCGCCACCGCCACCGGCACCATTGCCATTCAGTTTCTCAAGGCGTACGTCTTTCTTCACCTTTTTCTTCTCTCTTTCGTTCTCCTTCCCACTGACGCCACCCTCCAGCTCCGGTCTTGCCCCCATTGCAACGTGCTCGCCTGAGAACCGCGACATGCTGCTGCGCCTTGGTGCCGTCGAGACGTTCGACTACCACTCGCCCGCTTGCGGCATGGAGATCCGCAACTACACGCACAATCAGCTGGCCCACGTGCTCGACTGCGTCACCCAGGCCGAGTCCATGAAGCTCGCCTACGAGGCCATTGGCCCGGCCGGCGGCCAGTACATCGCCCTCGACCCCTTCCCCACACGCATCGCCTACACACGCCGCGAGGTGCGTGCCGACTGGATCATCAGCTTCACCCTCTTCGGAAAGCCCGTCAAACTGGCCGGCGCCTTTGGCCGCCCCGCCCGGCCCCAGGACCGCGTCTTCACCGCCGAGATGTTCCACCTCATCACCCGCATGCTCGCCGCCGGCATGCTGCGGCCCCACCCCATCGAGCTGCGCACCGGCGGCCTGCCGGCCGTCACCGAGGGCATCGAGGACCTGCGTATGGGCCGCGTGCGCGCACGCAAGTTGGTGTACCCGGTTGTGTAGGGGTGCAGGAAGATCAATTCTTTGATAGGGCTCGTTTTTATGACAGACATATGATTCCAGCGTCTTGGCTCACCGTTTCTTTGAATCGTCTGAGACGCAATTTCTTTTTTTGTTTTTGTTTTTGTTTTTGTTTTTCGTTTTCGTTTTCGTTTTCGTTTTCGTTTTCTTTTTCCTCTTCGTCTGACCTTTTCTTCCCAACTATGCCGTTGCAATGCTTCTTCCCGACGACAAATTGCCGCCAGCCCCTGCTCGCTCTCAGACCTGACCCGCTGCTATTTTCCGGCCACGAGGGCGGTGCCCCTGGTCGTGATCGCCAGCCAGGAAGTTGTTCGTATTATTATATCTTACGTATAGCGCTGATTCAAGCTTTTTTTCGTCTCGATTTCCTCCCGCTTTCGTAATTCCCGCCGCGATTGGCATTCTCGCGTGTCGTCTCAATTTTGGCCCCCAATTACGGATGATGCCGCGCTGGTCGTGAAACCCCCCCCCCCCCCCCCTGGCATAAGCGGTCACAGGCGGCAGAACCGCCAAACGGGCCACAAAGCCACACACACACACACACGCAGAGAACCCGTCACCCGGCTACTCGGGGCTGCAAAGACGCAGGATTTCTGCAACCCCCATCCCCCTCATTTCATGGAGAGCCTCCGATTTGCCCAATATGGTGCACCAAAGCCGCCATCCGCCCCCAACGATCAGTGAGCTGCAACAGCTGCCGATTGGCGAGCGCGCAAGGTGTGCGTGCGTCTTCGTGCTCGTCTCTCGTAGGACGAGACGCAGGTGTCTCTTCCCCGTGGCCGGTGTTGGCCTGGAACCATCTCGCCCGCACCGTTCGGTCCAGTCCGGCCCTTTTTTTTTTCTTTTCGTACGGACTTCACCTTGCTCACCGCCGAACCGGATCCATATCTCCCCGAGATATCCCTTCTTCCAATCAGACGGCCCCATTGTCGCCGTATCATACGTTCGTACGTAAATCGTCCGTATGAAACGCGGCATCTTACTCGAAAACAAGGAAACCCGGAAAAAAAAAACCACGCTCTTCCGCATGCAGGACGACGAGTGGGGTTAGAAAGCAGAGCAAGAGGAGCTGGGCTGTCTGCATTGGTAGGCCAGTGAAGCGTTGTAAGATCTGTTACGGAGCAAAGACCAAGTCGTTACACCGAGGCAGAATGCCTCAGGAGACGACGATCTGGTGTGTTCCTTCAGCCAGGGGCCTTCCTGTCAGAAATCAATAACGGCTTCTCTCCCTCACCCCGGCTGCCACCCCGGTCGGCGCTGACCGCTTCTTTGCGCCCCTCCCTCCCCCCCCGCTCTCTCTGTCTCTGACTGTATTTGGCAGAACCTCACGGGTCGATGACAGAACCCGTTAACGCCGAAATTGAACGCGAATACGCCGGTGCAGACGTGCATACTCCATCTTTTGTGCGCATGTATTTTCCGTAGCTACATTGTGCACGAACAGGCGAGGCCGCCCGGGATGGTTGGATGCGTGCGAAGTACTCCCGTATTTTCTACGGACTACTCCGTAGACGCACTAGAAGCACAGCAAGGGGGGGTCTAGGACCGACCGACCTGTGAGCTGGCACTGCTTGGCGTAATGCTCCGTATAGTGCGGGTGGGACGCCGTGCCATGGTGTGTGGAAGGATGCCTGCCAGGGTTCTGAGTGAGATATGTGCAAGAATGGTGGGGAGGTCGGGGAGACGAGCCCCATGCGAGGCTCCGTGGCACTCTGGATGGAGCATCGTCAGTTGTCCCCCCCTCTTCTGAGAGGAGCAAGATACAGAAAAGGTATCTGACGCGTCAATACTGTCCAAGGACCGTCAGCCTGTTCTGGCCATCCTGTCGGCCACATGCAAAGCGGAGGCGAGCCGGCTGACGGTGTTCCAACCGAGGTGGTGCCTGGAAACAAGGACGAGCAGAGAAAGAGAAGGCCACGGGGAGGAGAAGGAGGAAGAGGATAAAGCAAGGGACTGGGGGGGAGCTATGGAATGGAAAAAGAAAAAAAAGAAAAAAAGAAAACCAGATGAAGGATAAAAACATTGTCTTACGTAGACAGGCGACGGGCTCGTACGAAAGTAGCTGTCCAGAATGACGAGCCCCGCCAGATGTCGTCCAAGTCGGCGTCGTCGTCCAAGGTCGGCGTGTCCACAATAGGTCACGTGACCACGTGAGCCGCAAAGCCGCAAATCCGGACACGTCGCGACTGCCGTTGTCCGTCTTGTCCGTCTCCGACACCAAGCAAACAGGCTCGTTGCGCGCCGCACACAGCACCCGATCCGACACGTCTCTGTGGTTCTTTGCTATTGTCGCCATGGCGGGAAGGTTTCCTGCCGCGCCGTGATTTGTCCAGACCTTTCGTTTCCTCCCTTTTTTTACTCGGAGCGCCTCTGCATCACGATGCCTGCTCGCAAGGGCGCAAGCATGCCCCTTTCGGCCACAGTCCTGGTTGTGCTGGCTAACGTGCTGATCCCGCTTGCCATTGGCATCTTTGGCAAGGGCTTCTTCCCGTACAAGCCGCTGCTTCCGGGTCTCGCCCGGCATGACGACCACGGCGATGGCCCGCCGCCGCCGCCGCCGTTCGACCGTGTCGTCTTTATGGTCGTGGATGCCCTGAGAAGGTCGGTCTGCACCGCCTCCTTCATCGTCATCGTTCATGGCATCTGCTGACCTTTCCAGTGACTTTGTCTACACGAACAACAGCGGCTTCGAGTACACCCAGTCGTTCGTCCATTCTCTTCCTCTCCTCTTCTAATCGTGTCGCGCCCGTCCCTCTCACACATACCCCCCTCCAGGCTTATCCGCAGCGGTGCTGCCATTCCCTTTACGGCGCACGCCACGTCACCGACAGTCACCATGCCGCGCATCAAGGCCATCACCACCGGCTCGACGCCATCCTTCCTCGACGTGGTGCTGAATGTCGACGAGGGCGACAAGTCGTCGTCGCTGGCCTCGCAGGACTCGTGGCTGGCCCAGCTCAAGGCCCAGGCGTCCGGCGACCTGCTGCTCTTCGGCGACGACACCTGGCTTAAACTGTTCCCCGACACCTTTGACCGCGCCGACGGCACGTCCAGCTTCTTCGTCGCCGACTTCACCGAGGTCGACACCAACGTCACGCGCCACGTCGCCGCCGAGCTGCGCCGCGACGACTGGCGCCTCGTCGTCCTGCACTACCTCGGCCTCGACCACATCGGCCACAAGGGCGGCCCGCGCAGCCCCAACATGGTGCCCAAGCAGCGCGAGATGGACGCCATCGTCCACCAGATCCACGCCGCCCTCGTCGCCGAGCCACACCTGGCCAACACCCTTCTCGTCCTCTGCGGCGACCACGGCATGAACGACGCCGGCAACCACGGCGCCTCATCCGCCGGCGAGACCTCCCCCGCCCTTGTCTTCGTCGCGCCGCCACTCGCTGTCCAGCCGCTGCTGCAGCAACCCCCCCGCGCCGCGCCGCTCGCCGACCACCCGGACTTCCAGTACTACACCGCCGTCGAGCAGGCCGACCTGGCGCCCACCCTCGCCGCCCTGCTCGGCTTCCCGGTCCCCAAGAACAACCTGGGCGCTTTCATCCCCGCCTTCCTGCCGCTCTGGCCCGACCGCCATCACCAGACCCAGGTCCTGCTGCGCAACGCCCGCCAGATCCTTGGCGTCTTGACGGCCGCCTTTGGCGAGGACACGTTTGCCCTGCCGGAAGGCCAGGACGCCCCGCCCGACCGCTGTGCCGCGCCGCGGTCCGACGCCGACGCGCTCGCCTGCGCATGGCACGCCGTGGTGCGCACCATCCCCGACGCCGGCGCCGACCGCGCCCTGCACGACGCCTGGGTCGAGCGCACCGTCCAGTGGCTGCGGTCGGCCCAGCAGATCATGAGCGGCATGGCCGGCAACTACGACCTGCACCTTCTGGGCCTCGGCATGGGCCTGGCCGCAGCCGCACTCGTCCTGGCCGCTACCGCCGCTACCACCATTCTCCGCGCCATGGCAACGCTGCGCGGCGACGCCGGCGTCGACTGGCGGGCCCTGGTGCCGTTCTCCGGCATCAACATTGCCTACGGCGTCATGATGTTTGCCAGCAGCTATGTGGAAGAAGAACACCACTTCTGGTACTGGGCCACCACCTCCTGGCTGGCTCTGACGAGCCTGCGCCGGTTGTCGGCTCTGTCGTCGCCGTCGTCGTCGCCGTCGTTGCCGTCGCCCACCGTCGGCCTCTTTTCGTCCTTGGCAGCCCTCGTTGCCCTTCGCCTGATCCGCGCCTGGAACCAGACCGGCCAGAAGTTCGCCGGCGGCCCCGACCTCGCCAAGACCTTCCTGGCGACCAACCCGACCCTTCTCTGGTCTCTCGTCGCCGCCACATACCTCTGGTGCGGTGCCCGGCTGGTCCGCGGTCTGCTCGACAGCCTGGCCGTCGTCGTGGCCGGCCCTGCGGAGGATGCGTCGCCGAACGATCCCATCTCCGTCTCCATTGTCGCCGCCACCGCCGCCACGCGCGTGGCCGAGCTGACGGTGCGTGTTGCCGTGCCCATCCTGGTCTTTGTCGCCTTTCTGTTCAAGCTGGTCTTCACCCTCCAAGACTCGCCCGAGCTGGTCGGCAGCTTTGTGCAGCCGCTCGTCGACCTCGACATCGGCGCCATCGCCGGCATGGCGCTCGTCACCCACGCCCGTGTCGTGTTTGCCGGCCTCGCGCTGGTCGCCGCCGTCCTCGTCTATGCAGTTGTCACGGACCGGCCTTGGGAGTCGAAGCGGACTGGTATGCTTCGCCCTTCTTTCTTTTCCTTTTCCTTTCTTTTCTCTCTCTAACGTCCCCAGCCTTGTACGCCCTGCTCCCTGTCTACACGCTCTTCGGCGCCACCCAGTCGCGCACCACCAACATCCCGCTCTTTCTCTTGTTCGACGTCGTCCGCCACCAGCTGCACGTGCTTCTGACAACCGCTCCCGGCACTGGCACACCCGGCACCGGCCCACCCGCCCCCCCTGCGCGCCGCCTCTGGCCCGGCGCCGGCCCCGACCTGGCCACCGCCACGCTGCTCTTGCAGTACACCGCCTTTTTCGCTTTCGGCGGCACCAACGCCATCTCCAGCCTCGACCTGTCGTCCGCCTACAACGGCATCAGTGGCTTCAACGCGGTCGCCGTCGGCGTGTTGCTGTTTGCCAGCAACTGGGCCGGCGCCCTCTACTGGGCCCTGGCCGCCGTGCTGCTCCTCGTGGACGGGGCGATGCCGGCAGCGGCAGACGTGCCCGAGGCCCCTGCCGGCGACAAAGAAGACCGGCCCGAGACGGAAAGAGACCAAGGCAGCGCACCAGCTGAAGCCACCATCGCCCCCTTTCCGCTCTACCTCGCCCTGCTGTCCGTGTTTGCGGCCGCTAGCGCCGTCGCCGTCATGGCCGCATGCACCGCGCTGCGCACGCACCTGTTCGTCTGGACCGTCTTCTCGCCCAAGTACCTCTACTGTGCCGCATGGAGTCTCGGCATGCACCTGACCGTCCACGCCGGCCTGGGCAGCCTGCTGTACCGGCTGGGCACCTGGTCTGTCCGGCGCACGAGTACATAAGAGGGGAACCAGAACATCGTTAAGCAAACATGAAACAAACAGAGCATGAAAAAACCCAAAGCCTCTCCTAGTCTTCCGGCGAGTCGTCCACCAAAGAGTCGTCTCTGCTGCCGCCTAGTGTCATCTGCGTCGTCTGCATTGTTTGGGCCGTCGTGTCGCCATCCATGTCGTCTGCGTCGCCCATCTCGGTCGCCTCGTCGCCGTACACCACGGTTGTGGCGCCGTCCTCTGCCAGCCCGTCGCCCTCGTCCTCCTCACGGATCTGCGACACCATCGTCCGGTCTTCGCTGGCGGCGGCCGCCGTCGTGTTCGACAGGAGCGTCCGGTCGTCGGCACCCAGAGACGTCGCCCGGCTCGCGCTCCGCCGGCTGCTGCCGGCCGCCCCGAGCTTCGCCTGGTCCAGATTGTTGACAATCTTGCCCAGACTGACGTGGATCTTGTACAGGGCGTTGCGGCTGGTCGCGTCTGCCAGCAGCTGGCTCTCCACCGCCTCGGACACCTCCTCGTACATGGACCGGATCATGTCCTCGGACGACGCCGGCGACACGTACAGCTTTCCCAGGAGTGGTGCCACCACCTTTTTCTCTTCTTCTGATTTCGGGTTAGCAGGGTTTCTCTTTTTCTCTCGGCTCTCTCCTTCTTTGCCAAACATACTGCTTGCATTGCCGTACAGACGGTCCAGGATCGCCTTGGCGAAGTCCAGGTGCACGTCGCCGTTCACCGCCTTCTTTTCGGCATCGGCATCCATGCCCGGCGTGTAGCACTTGCGCGGGTCGGTCCAGTCCACCAAGCACGCGCCGACCGTGCTCAGGCTGATCATCTCGGCCCCGACGTCCGCATCGTCGTCCTCCAGGCCCTCGCGCACGTTGAACAGCGCGTGCAGCGCGTCGAGCGCCACCGTCTGCATCAGCTTCTGGTTCTCTGCGCGCGAGTAGCAGAATACGGGCAAAAAGTAGTTCAGCGCCTGCCGCACGCCCTGGTTGGCCGCGCTCGACGGCTCAAAGTACGCCACCACCAGCGTCTTGACCAGCTCGTGGGCTACCTCCGGGTCCGTCACCACGCGGCCCAGCAGCAGCTTCGACACCGCCACCGTCGCCGTCGCCTGCACCTCGGGTGCCTTGGCGCCCGACCGCAGCGCCTTCACGTACACGCGCAGCAGCGCCGGGTTGTTCGACAGCAGCTGCGCGCCGTGCACGTTCAGAATGTCCGTCAGGATGTGCAGCGCCGTGATCTGCAGCGACGTGTGGCCCTTGGTGTAGAAGCGCATAAACACCTCCAGGTTCTCCTCCGCCAGCGACCGGTCCAGCAGCGCACACAGGCCCAGACACACGAGCCCGCGCTCGCGCACCGGTGCCTCGTGGCTGCGCACCGCCGGCACCACCAGATTGTTGAGCATCGCCACCAGGTGGTCGTTCTTCTGCAGACTGCCGCTGACGTTGGACAGCATGCACTGCACAATATGCAGGCACTTGAGGTTGACGACGATCTCCTTGACCGCCTTGGCTTGCGCCTCCTCCTCCGTCAGCTCGGCCGGATGCGCGCTCTTGCCGTCTTTTGTGGGGGTCGTGTCGCTGCTCATTGCCGACTTGGCCGAGTGGAAGCTGTCGTCCTCGGCCGCTTCGTTGGTCTCCGTGTCGTCCAGGATCGTGTCGTGCACGTCGGCCACAGACTCCAGCACGACGCTGCAGAACTCGCGCTCACCCGCCGCATCGGGTGCGCAGATGTCGCGCAGCACGTCCACCGTCAGCTTCGTCACCTCGTCCGGCAGCTCCGGGATCGACAGGCTCTGGCGCAGGAGGGCAAACATCTTACGTCGCCCCACCTCGTCCGAGTAGTCGAGCGTCAGGGCAATGTGCAGCAGCTGCTCGACAATGAACTCCTGCTCCACCGTGTCCTCCTCCTCTTCGTCCTCGTCCTCGTTGCCATCCATCGCCTGTGCTTCTAGACGCTGCACTTCGTCTACCAACACCTTGATGTAGCGCTCCAGGTAGAAGGCAAGCTTCGTCACCTCGGGCATCTTCTCCTCGACCAGATCTTCGTACTTGCCGGTCGTCTCCTTGCGGCAGAAGTCGTTGAAGCTGCGGGCCACAAAGACCGACTCGGCCGACAGCATCTCCCAGAATGCATCGTCAAACGTAACGGCCTCGCGGTAGTCGGGGCGGCCCTCCCAGAAGCCCAGCATGGCCTCGAGTGCCACGCCGTCCTCGACGCCCGAGTTGACGACATCGATGCGCTCAAGCAGCTCCAGCAGACCGTCGAAACTGGGTCCTGCCGCCTCCTGTGGCGCCTGGCCATCCTCGGTGTCCGCCGCGGCCGGCAGCGCCGCGCAGTCTTCGATCCAGCGCTCGCGGAAGAGGCGCCCGGCCGCCTTGCGCACACTTTCGTCGCGGTCGCGCAGGCCCCAGCGCAGCAGCTTCTCGCGCATGGACAGAGACAGATGCCGAAAGTCCCCTAGAGCCGGAAGCAGACGCGAGTAAACAGCGCGCCGGGTGGCTGCGTCGGAGTCGCGCGCCCGCTCGAGCAGGTAGGGCAACGTGTTGGGCAGGATGGGCAGGTTGACGAGCAGCGAGCGGCGCACGTCGGCACTGGGATCGTTTTGGAGCACTTCGAGCAGCTTGTCAAGCAGGCCGGACGCGGCGGCGGCGCTGTCGCTGTCGTCCGAGTTCTGGTCCTCTTCGGTGGCGTTGCCGGCCAGCCGGCCCAGGCCGAGCACGGCCTGCGCGCGGACCATGGCCTCCTTGTCACGGATGCGGCGCAGCAGGCCCGAGCGCAGCTTCTGGAAGAGGTCGTCGTCGATGGCGTCGAGCGAGTTGACAATGTGCGAGATCAGCTGCGTGGCGCGGTACCGCACGTACTTGTCCTTGGCCATCAGCAGCGGCAGGATCTTGTCGATCAGATATGAGCACAACCGCGTGCCAGGCGTCTCGGGCATAGTGCTAGCATCCTCGTCGACCTCGCCGAGCAGCTCGTTGTCCTTCTCGATGGCATGGCGCAGAAAGTGACCGATGAAGCGCACGACCTTGTCGCCGACGGGCTCCGACTTCTTGACCGGCATCACGCGATAGACGCAGCGCACAAACTCCGTGTTGAAGTCGTCCTCGTTGAACTCGTCCGCGGTCGCGCCCGTCTTGCTTGTTGGTTCATAGCAGCAGGTCTCCTGGATCTTGCGCAGGTTGACCGCCAGCTTGCGGTGCGACGCAGTGTTCTTCTGCGCCTCACGAAAAACGAGTGCGATCTTCCCGCGCAGGGCGTTATCTTCCGGTTCCTCGGGAACGTCGATGGTGATTGACGAGCGCGACGCGGCCGACGCACGCCCGTTGAGGGTGGTCGAGGACGCCTTGCTCGACAGCGCTGTCGAGGCCCGCGAGGCTCGTGAGGCGCGGGCGGGCATGTTGGCGGGTGCTAAGCGGGAAGTGAGTGCCGTTGAATAGACAGCCCTGTCGCGTTGATAAAGCCGAACGACTTGTTCTTGATCGTGTCTGGCGTGGAGGGGAAACGGGCATGCGGCGTGGCGGGTCTACTGGCTTTGCCAACGGGGCGCGGGTTGTTTATTTTCGGCCCAGTTTGGACTAGTACGTAAACATAGTCACGTGAATGTATTTGTGTATTTTCTTATCGAGATTCTGGAATCTGCGATAAGCCTTTTTTTTTTTTTTTTTAGAACCAGTTCCATTTTGAGCGTCCGCATTTCTACTCCCAGCAACAACAAGTTACCAAACAACTTTGGACGGAAACAGTTGCAGACATGGCGAAATCGGTCACGCAGAAGCGCCGCAGAGAGGCGGAGGCTGACCAGGAGCGGCGTCACGAAGGAGACGCCCTTGGCGGCGACGACACGCAATCGACAGCAGCGTCCACTACAGCCTCAGCCACGACGGCCGCACCGCCGGCGAAGAAGGCCCGCGTCGAGGAGCGGCGGTCGGTGTTTGTGCGGTCGCTGCCGGCGTCGGCAACAAGCGAGAAGCTGACCGAGTTCTTCTCGGAGCACTTCCCCGTCAAGCACGCCACAGTGGTGACGGACCCCAAGACCAAGGCGTCGCGCGGCTACGGCTTCGTGACGTTCACCGATGCAGAAGATGCGGCGGCCGCAAAGGAAAAACTGAATAACGAGGTCTTTGACGGACGCCGCCTGCGGTTGGACATTGCCGAGCCGCGCCACCGACAGCTGTCGGGGAAGAACGCGGCCGAGGGGGCTGCGGCCGTCGAGAAGAAGAAGAAGCGCGAGGAGGAGTTGGCCGAGGTGCGGCGGGCGCCCAAGCTGATTGTGCGCAACCTGCCGTGGAGCGTCAAGAAGTCGGAGGACCTGGCGGCGCTGTTTCGCATGTACGGCAAGGTCAAGTTTGCGGACCTGCCGCAGTCCAAGGGCAAGCTCGCCGGCTTCGGGTTCGTGACGCTGCGCGGACGGCCCAATGCCGAGCGGGCTATTGCCGGTGTCAACGGCAAGACGGTGGACGGCCGGACGCTGGCCGTGGACTGGGCCGTGGACAAGCAGACGTGGGACGGCCTGCAGAAGGAGGAGAGCGCCGCCAAGGACGCCGGGGAGGCGCCTAAGAAGGAGAAGAAGACGAAGGAGAAGAAGGAGAAAGAACAGAAGGAGCCCAGTAAGCCGAAGACGGCAGACGAGCTACAGGCGGAAGAGGATTTGAAGAACTTTATGGAAAACAATCTGGGGAACCTTGAGGAGGAGGACGACGACGACGACAACGACGACGACAGCAGCAGCAGCGACAGTGACAGCGACAGCGACAACGAGAACGAGGATGAGAGTGACGGTGACAACGACGACGACGACGACGACGACGCCGAGGAGAACGACTGGGAGGATGAAGACGAGGACGGGAAAGCGAACGACAAGGCACCGCCCCCGAAGACGTTGTCGACGGACAACAGCATGACATTGTTTGTGCGCAACCTGCCGTTCACAACGACGGACGAAGAGCTCAAGGCGCATTTTTCGCAGTTTGGGCTGGTGCGGTACGCGCGCGTGGTGATGGACCGGGCGACGGACCGGCCGGCGGGCACGGGGTTCGTGTGCTTTGTGCATGCAGAGGACGCCAAGGCGTGCCTGCGCACGGCGCCGAACCTGCTGCAGCAGCTGCAGCAGCAGCAGAAACTGCAGCAGGCGGCCAAGTTCAAGACGGCGGGGCTGGCGGCGAACAAGCCGTCGGTGCTGCAGGACGAACGCGTGGACCGTGACGGGCGCTACACGCTGGCGGGCCGGGTGCTGCAGGTGGCGCAGGCGGTCACCAAGGCGGAGGCGGCGCGGCTGCAGACGGAGGGCGGCGGCGGGGTGGCGGCGGCGCAGCGGGCGCGCGAGAAGGACAAGCGGCGGCTGTTCCTGCTGTCGGAGGGCACGATCGCGGCCAACTCGCCGCTGTACGCGCTGCTGCCGCCGGCCGAGGTGCAGATGCGCGAGGCCAGCGCGAAGCAGCGGCAGAAGCTGGTCAAGGCCAACCCGAGCCTGCACCTGAGCCTGACGCGGCTGGCGGTGCGCAACATCCCGCGGCACCTGGACAGCAAGGCGCTCAAGGAGCTGGCGCGGCGCGCGGTCGTGGGCTTTGCGACGGACGTCAAGGCCGAGCTGCGGCAGCCGCTGGCCAAGGAGGAGCTGGCGCGCGGCGGGCAGCGCGACCGCGAGGCCGAGCAGCTGCGGCGGGCCAAGGGCAAGGGCGTGGTGCGGCAGGCCAAGGTCGTGTTTGAGACGGACAAGGGCTCCAAGGTGGACGAGGCGGCCGGCGGCGGCAAGAGCCGCGGCTACGGCTTCATCGAGTACTGGTCGCACCGGTGGGCGTTGTCGGCCCTGCGCTGGCTCAACGGGCACCCGGTCAAGAGCGAGGACGGCAAGAAGACGCACCGGCTGATTGTCGAGTTTGCCATTGAGAACGCCAACGTGGTGGCGCGCCGCAAGGCCAACGAGGAGAAGTCGCGGCAGCCGCGGCCGCCCCGGAAGGAGGGGGAGGAGCCGGAGGAACACAAGGCCGGCAAGGCCGGCAAGGACAAGGCCGGCAAGGCCGGCAAGGCCGGCAAGGGCGGTAAGAAAGACAAGAAAGACAAGGCCAAGGACGGCACGGACGCGAAGAACGGCGCAGACGCCGACAGCAAGCCGAACCGCAAAGAAAAGGCAGACGCAAAGCTGGCGCTGCGGCAGCAGATCATCCAGCGCAAGCGCATGATGCGCAAGAAGAAGGGGGTGTCGCGGGCCGGGAAGTAGACGGGCGGGCGCGTGCTGTGGGAAAGTGTCTGCAGAGAAAGGATTTTGCCAAATCCAATTCGAGTTCTATCCAAAGCAAATGCAATGCAACCACATGCAACCGTCCCAATCCGTTTGTCGTGTTTGTTCATGTTCCTTGGACCAGCGACCCGGTCTCCCGCCCGCTAGCATCACTTCCAGAACCAGCCGGACGTGGTGCTGCCGCTCTGCCCCGGCCGGCCCTCCTCCTCCGGCGGCTCCGGGCGGTCGCCCTCGCCCTTCTCGTCGCGCGCGTCCAGCGACGACGACGACCGCACCGTGTACCGCGTCTCGCGCGCCACCTCGTTTCCCTCCTTGTCCAGCCGCCGCACCACCGTCTTGACGTGGCGGTTGCCAAACGCGTCAACGTGCTCGTCGGTCGTCTGGATGGTCTCGTAGTCGTCGGCGCCAGAGCCGCGTGTCGCCACCGTCTTCGTCTCGGCCGGGGACGCCAAAGGCAACGACGTCGGCAGGTCGCCCGCAACCGTCTTGATGAACGTGCTCAGAGACTTTTCCGCATCGCTGTACGCCGACCGCACCATCTGGTAGAGCTCGTCCTCAACACTGGGCCGCTGCTGTGGACTGCCGTTGTTGCTGCTGCTGCCGTCGTCGCCGTCGCCGCCCGTCGGTTTCGCACCGCCCGTGTCCTCGTCGACGATCCGGCCGAGCACGCGGAACACGCGGTCCAGCTCGTCAAACAGACCGCCCTGACCGCCCTGCCCGGCATCATACGGTGGCCGCTGGGCCGGATACCCCGGTGCGGAGCCGCCGTTCCCCTCGTCGTTTGTCCGGTACTGTTGCATCGCGCGCGATTCCTCCTCTGCGTCCTTGTCGCGCCAAATGTCACCTGTCCGTTGCGCCAGAGCGTCCTCCAAGGCAGCCTGGACGGCCGAGTCGTTGGGCGTGACGGCTGTCGACGCTACTGGCGGCTTGGCGCTATCGGCTGCCACGGCACCGGCCGGCAGCGACGCGCGGGGAAAGTAGGCGTCGAGCAGCTTCTGGGTGTGCAGGCGGTGGAAGAAGACGTAGGGCGGCTCGGCGGCCGTGCCGTAGCGCATCTGGTGCTGCAGGTTGCGGTACGAGCGGATGCTCAGGTCCAGCAGCGGACGGCCGCTGCTGGCGCGCAGGAGGTCCTCAAAGGCATCGGCGTAGGTGAAGGCGTAGGGGTCGGCACCGAAGGGGACGTCGCGCGGGATGGGCGGAGGCAGCCCGTATATCCGCTGTTGCTGCTGCAGCCGGAGCGGTGAGTAGGCCGAGTAGTAGGCAAACTTGTGCCACTCGAGCAGCTGGTTGGCGTCCAGGCCGTCGAGGGCATTGCTGTCGTCGGGCGATCCACCGGCCGACGGCGGCGGCTGCTGCGGCTGCTGCGGCTGCTGCGGCTGCTGCGGCTGCTGTGATGGCGGTGGAAGTGGCTCTGACAGCCCGGTGTCGTCATCGAGGCGGTGCAGGTTCAGGTTCTTGGTCACGATGGCCGGGATGCCGAGCAGGTTGTTGAGCGTGGCGGCGACATGGGTGTCGACGTGTTGCTTCCAGCGCACAAACGGGTTCTTCGACGAGTCGCTGTCGCTGCCCATACTGTCTGTGTTGCTGTGTGGGAATTGTCCGTCGTTTGGCTGCTGTCTGTCTGGTGCCGAAATGGGCGAAATGGGTGTTTGTCCGACTGTTGGGGGGAGCCAGATCGTTGGGGCGCCGGGGGGCGGGGGGAGGGGGGGGCAGGTGCGTCTTGTCTAACTAATACAGCGGCGAAAAGCCGCCACTTCGGTGCGATTCCACTGCGGGGCCGTCAGGCATCAGGTCAGGCAGGAACAGACGGGTTGATTGGCCAGCAGACGTCCACTTCTAGGATCGCGTCTTTAGCATCAAACGTTCCAAAACCCAACTAACTGCCCAAGGGTCAATCAAATACCCATGCAAGTCGCCTAGCCCGGTCTCCATTCCGGCCGCGTCGAACTCGGACCTGCAGCACCGCCTGCAGCATCGCTTGCAGCACCCGTCTGCAACTCCAGGACTTGACCCACATACTCCTCGAACCGACGCCTTGGTGGCCGCCGGGCGTCGTCATCGGACTCGGCCAACATCCAGCCGTGCACCTCGTGTTCCGGTTTTCGTGCACCAGAGCTTTGATATCCTCGCCTTCTCGTCTTCCCCGATGCGATTACCGGGGTCTCGTTAGCCGGCGGTGCTCCTCAGCGGAGCTGTGGCGGACGGACGAGACGATCTCGTCCACGAGACTCGACAAAGACACGACGGAGACACGACGCGAACCCACAACGAAGCCCCTAGCCCCTCATGCCGGCGCCGCTGCTTGCCACGGCGTGGCCGCCGTTCTTTGGCGTCGTCGGCCCCGACGGTGGCAGCGGCAACAGCAACGGCACAGCCAGCGACCCCGGCGACGATCTGACCAGCAACTGGTCGTCGCTCATCGGCATCATCACGGCCATCGTGGGCAACATGCTGATTGCGCTGGCCCTGAACGTCCAGCGCTATGCACACATCCAGCTGCACCGGGAGCGGCAGCGCAGCCGGCAGCGGAGGATGCAGCAGATCAGACTGAAGCACGCAAGAAATGGCGGGGAGAACAATAACGCACACGAGACCGATCCGCTGCTGCCCCCGCGAGCCACTGCCTCAGACACCGCTGCCGCTCCCGCTGCCGCCCCCGCCGATGCCGCCGAGCCGCCCTCGACATACCTGCAGTCGCCCTACTGGTGGCTCGGCCAGGTACTGATCACGGTCGGCGAGATGGGCAACTTCCTGGCGTACGGCTTCGCGCCGGCGTCCATCGTGTCGCCGCTGGGCGTGGTGGCGCTGATCAGCAACTGCGTGGTGGCACCGATTCTGTTCAAAGAATCGTTCCGCACGCGCGACTTCTGGGGCGTGGTGGTGGCCATTGGCGGCGTGGTGACCGTTGTGCTGAGCGCCAACCAGCAGGAGACGAAGCTGAACCCGCACGACGTGTGGGACGCCATCACGACGACGGCCTTTGAGATCTACGTGGCCGTGACGTGCAGCCTGATCGCGCTGCTGATGTGGGCGAGCCCGCGCTACGGCCACCGGACGATCCTGGTCGACCTCGGGCTGGTCGGGCTGTTCGGCGCGTACACGGTGCTCGCCACCAAGGGCGTGTCGTCGCTGCTGTCGTCGACGCTGTTCGGCGCCTTCATCACGCCCATGACGTACGTGCTGCTCTTCATCCTGCTGGCCACGGCCGTCATGCAGGTGCGCTATGTCAACAAGGCGCTGCAGCGCTTCGACTCGACCCAGGTCATCCCCATCCAGTTTGTCACGTTCACGCTGTCCGTCATTGTCGGCAGCGCCGTGCTCTACCGCGACTTTGAGCGCACCACGGCCGAGCAGGCCACCAAGTTTGTCGGCGGCTGCCTGCTGATGTTTTTTGGCGTCTTCATCATCACCAGCGGCCGGGAATCGGCCCATGTGGACGACGAGTCCGACGCCGACTCCGACAACGGCCGCACGGAGGAGGCCGATGCCGCTGCCGAGGACATGGACCGCGCCACCGCCACCAACGACCACACTGCCGCGGGCGACGGAACCCGCCGCTCGTCGCGGCGCAACAGCAGCAGCGCACGGCGCTCGACGCGCGTCAACTTTGCCGGCCGCCCCTACCCAGCCTTCTCGGCCTTTACAGCCGACGCGGGCATGGCGGGCATGGCGGGCATGGCGTCGTCGCGCACCCCTGCGGGCGCTGGTGAAGCGGCGCCGTCGGCAGCAGCGCCGTCCGTTCCTCTGATCTCGATGCCCTCGTCCTCGCCTCCGTTGCTCGAAGGCTGTGGCGGCTTCGGAGGCGGTGGGCCGTCGCCGCACCAGGGCACATCACGCACCGCGACCCCGGCAGCAGATGCCTCGATGCGGCCCGGCATGGGCATCTCGGCCTTCAGCGCCGACTCGGTCCTCCACGCCCTCTCGCACGCCATCTCGGCCGGCGAAAGTCCTGGCGTGCCCAACCCCGGTTCCACGCCGCCGCAGTCGGACCGCCCGGACACGCCCGGACATGCCACGCTCCTCCGGGCTGCCCAGCAACCGCACCGGCCCGCGTACCACTACCACACGTCGACAACGCCACCCCCCGCCCAGTCGCTGCACGCCTACCACCACCAGAAGAACGCGCCGCCGCCCATGATCTCGCCATCGCCGCTGCTGTCGGCCACGGTCAACGTCGTCATGGCCGACACGATTCTCAAGCACATGGACTGCAGCAGCGGGCTGTCGCTGGCGGCGGGGCGGCGGCTATCGACGCGGCGGGTGCGGCCGGGGCTGGCGGCCAGTCTGTTTGTGCCGCAGGACGAGCTCCTGCTGGACGACGCGGAGCAGCAGCTTCTGGGACCACAGGCGGGGCCGGGGCCATCAGCGAGTCGACGCGACGAGGTGTGATTGTTTTCTCTTCTTTCTTTTTCTCCTTCATCTTCGTGCATCGTGCATGTTCTTTGCATCTGTGTTTTTACTGCTTTATAATGCTGTTCGCTCTCAGCACGGTCGCTGGACGTTCTTCAAAATAGCACAATCATTTCTTCCATCTACAAAAACCAAAACAAACAATAAATAAACAAGATGCAATCCATACACGCCTCATACACGGCCACTAGAAGCTGGCGTCGGCGGGCGTGCCCTTGGCAGCCCACTCGCGCAGCACGTTCTTCTGCAGCTTTCCCGTGCTCGTCTTGGGCAGCTCCTTGACGACCTCGACCTCGCGCGGGACCATGAAGCGGCTGATGCCGCTCTGGTTCTTGACCCAGTCGAGGAAGGCAGCCGGGTCGAGGGCGCCGGCGGCGGCCGGGCGCATGGTCAGGTAGGCCTTGGGGCGCTCGCCCCAGTGGGAGTCGGAGACGGCGACGACGGCGGCCTCGAGCACGTCCGGGTGGCCGACGAGGATGCTCTCGAGGGCGACGGACGAGATGTTCTCGCCGCCGCTGATGATAATGTCCTTGGAGCGGTCCAGGATCTGCACGCTGCCGTCCGGGTGCCACACGGCCAGGTCGCCCGAGTGCAGCACGCCGCCGGCAAACAGCTTGGCCGTCGCCTCGGCGTCCTTGTAGTAGCCGCGCGCGCAGATGTTGCCTGTGAACACAATCTCGCCAATCGTCTTGCCGTCGCGCGGCACGTCCACCAGCGGCCCGCTCGCCGCCGCCGCGTTGCCGTCCTCGTCCGTGCGGATGACCCGCACCGGCAGGCTGGTCAGGTACCCGTGGCCTTGGCGCGCCATGCGCTCAAACTTCTCGTGGGCCGGCAGCCGGTCCCAGGCCGGCAGGACGTAGCCGCGCGTAATGGGGCCGTACGTCTCGGTCATGCCGTAGACGTGGACGGGGCGGAGGTTGAGGTTGGTCTGGGCCGTCAGCGTTGTTCTTCCGACAGGGAAATCTTGGGGGAGGTGCCGACCATCTGTTCAAACAGAACGCCCGTCGGCGGGCTGGCCGCCACCGTCACGCGCACCGGCCGGTCCAGACGCACGGCCTCGGGCGCGGCGCACAGCAGCGTGTTGACCGTGGGGGCGGCGTTGAAGTGCGTGACGCCCTCCTCGCGCAGCAGGCGCCAGATCAGGGGGTAGTCAATCTTGCGCAGGCACACGTGGGTGCCGCGGACGGCGCACACGGCCCAGGGAAAGGTCCAGCCGACGGCGTGGAACATGGGCAGCGTCCACAGGTAGCGGCAGCGGGGGTCGCGGCGCGGACGGCCGGCGGCGGCCTCCCCGTCATCCGCGCTGCCGTCCCCGTTCAGCCCGGACTCGGCGACATTGGCCAGCGCTGCCAGGTACGCGCCGCGGTGCGTGAACTCGACGCCCTTGGGCTTCGCTGTCGTGCCGGACGTGAACGGCACCGCCAACACGTCGTCCTCGTCCAGCGGCTTGGAGCCCGGCCGCGTCGCCACAAACGCCCGCAGCGCGTCCCACGCCCGCGCCGTGGCCTCGCCCTCGCCCAGCGCTGCGG